>JALJCO010011286.1:0-14858 GCA_023101725.1 Atherinomorus stipes | reverse complement strand
AACAGCTGAAGATGTAATAGCCTAATTACAGTGAAAGGGGTGCTGGGTATGCAGGTTTTTATGACTTGCAGTGTTGATATTAATACTGTATGCCAATTTCTAAAAATACTGTATTAAAATATCCACTTTCCCTCAAGGAGAGACTAGCATGCACATAAATAAAGTGATTGGATTGAACAGGGATACGGGGACGCAGTCCCTACTTGCAAAATGCACGACATCTTTAACTGCTTTCCATGTCAACCTCAAATGCTTTTAGCAAGAAACCATAGGGAATTGAACCCCATCCCAGTACTGAGAGTACTATACCAGTAAGCTAAATCTGCATCTCAAGTCTTTGACCTCCAGTCCAAGTCAAGCCCCGAGTCACTTTCAGCTGTAATGAGTAATCTGTCATGGGGATTAGGAAAATCTGCAGATGAACATGGAAATGTATTCAGATTAGTAAACACACTCTGAACATAACTTATTCAAGAGTTTTTAATGTGTCCAAAAATCCACTTGGACCTGAACTAATACTGCCGTTCACAGCATTTTTCTGAAAGTGGAGATGATCATCAGCCGTACTGCAGCTCTTACGTTTCCCTGCTGCAACACCTGATCCACATGGCAGATTAGGCCTGTTCGGATTGACTATTCTGTCTGCCGTCTGACTTGATGGTCAGACGAGAGCTGCATGAGTCGTCGAGGACGGACCATAAACGCAGCGCATCTCTGCCGGACAAGTTCGCCAATGTGAGACTGCAATGATGGAGGATCTCGCGGCATTTGCCTTTATTCAGCTCAAAGTTACTGAACGCTGCAGATCTGATCAAGTCTAATTCCAGAGTCTTGAAACAGCATGTTGTTCATGCCAATTACATGAACTTGTACTGAACTGTAGCAGAAACGTCTGCAGACCAAATGTTATTTACCTGTTCAGGTGCAACATGAAAGACAGCAATCTGGGAAATGTCCAGGCTCAAATTTACTAAACTTTAATGCTTTGATCAATGAATTTCAAACAAATAAAAGAAATAAACACTTCTTTCTTTCTTTCCTTTTTTTTAGATGGGGGTAAAAATAAATATAATTTCAACCTCCCCATAAATCCTGTCCTAGGAGGTTCATTCACATCTGCACTGTAGGTTCTCACTTCCAGGGCTTAAAGCAAATAAAAATCCTGAGCCTGAACTTTTTTTCAGATGAGTGGGGTTGTTTAAAGATCGGAGAGTTTGGCCAAAAATAGAGGCAATTTTTTGTGTGAGTAGGGCCTAAATCATGACATAATAGCACTTTCTTGCTGTTAGATGCGTATATCAGCTTCTGTAAGCATAATGTCTTTATGGTTTGTTTGTTTTTTTTTGCAAGTCCAAGTCATGTCTCCAGTGTTATGGCTCAAGTCCACATTGCAAGTCACTTTCAGCTGTAATCTCATGCCTGGTGTCTGCTCTGCTTAGACGACTGCATTATAATATCCAAGGAATTTAAAATCCACACATCACCCTTTATCTACCAGTATTTTGTAACAGCACTGATCTTTAGTTTAACTGTCTAATACTTTGTCTCTTGGACAATTTCTTTGCTTTAGGAAAACCTGCAGATGAACATGGAAATTTATTGAGACTATAAATATGTTCATAACTTATCCAAGAGTTTTTAACCGTCTGGGGCCTAGGGGGGTATAAAGGTGAGTTTTACACTACTTTTGTTTATACCTTTATATTTCACTTTTAAAGCAGTTTACCTGCCTGTTTGGTATCATTCTTTTCAGCACAACCTCACCAATACAAGTTGGAATGGTGTCTCTACGTCGCTGCGTTTAGCTGCTACGTCATCTTAAATCGGACATGCATCGATCCCTAATGTGTACAAAAATGCTCTAAACAAGCATTTTTTTCTCTGAATGTGGAGAGGTGGCTAAGCTGCATCTTGGTGCAGGATCACCACCTGCAGGTTTTACATGTTTCCCTGCTCCAACACCTGATCCACAGGACAGTTTGATGTCAAGTTCTGCACAAGCCTCTTAATGACTATTAATCGTTTGACTCAGTTATATTGCAGCAGGTAAACATGTCAAAACCTGCGGGACAGATGTCCACGGCTGGTTATCCCTCCTTGTGCATGAGGAAAATCTTTTTATTTTTAGGCTTTAAATGACTGTGCTAGCTCAGTACAACAGATATTATACTTAAAAAAAAAGAAAAAGTCTCAATATTTTATTCAGTTTAGACCTCTACTATCAGTTTTACTAACTGTTCTTTGCATTCCTAAACAGCAACAGCTGTTCTGATAAACGGCCTCAGTAAACTGCGTTGTTGGACCCAGTCTGGTCCCAGTTTAACGTCATCACAGCAGTCCCAGCTTTACGGAAACTGTCCAGGAAACATCTAATTCTTCCCCAGAACACATTCAGATGTTATCTGACGGAGTTACATCACTTTAGTACGAACTAAAGATACCAACAAGCTCAAGTTTATGCCCCTAGCGCGCTAAGCTCATTGCTAACATGCTAACATTAAGCTTTCATATTACAGCGACGAACCTGTTCAGGTATGTGGATGTGGAGGATCCAGCGTCTCGAATTTGACACCACAGACGATGCAGCTGCTGCTCTCACGTTTGTAGCTGGATCTGGACCATCAGCCAACCACCCTGCTGGATCTCAACAGGGTGGTAGGATGATGGTCAACATGTTAATTTCTATTGTAAACATGTTTATTTCTACTGTAAACATGTTCATTTCTGCTGTAAACATGTTCATTATTATTGTAAACATGTTCATTTCTACTGTAAACATGTTAATTTCTATTGTAAACATGTTAATTTCTGCTGTAAACATGTTCATTTCTGCTGTAAACATGTTCATTTCTGCTGTAAACATGTTTTTATTTCTACTGTAAACATGTTCATTTCTGCTGTAAACATGTTTTTATTTCTACTGTAAACATGTTTATTTCTGCTGTAAACATGTTCATTTCTACTGTAAACATGTTTATTTCCACTGTTAACATGTTCATTTCTATTGTAAACATGTTCATTTCTGCTGTAAACATGTTCATTCCTGCTGTAAATATGTTTTTATTTCTACTGTAAACATGTTTTTATTTCTACTGTAAACATGTTTATTTCTGCTTTAAACATGTTCATTTCTACTGTAAACATGTTTATTTCTACTGTTAACATGTTCATTTCTATTGTAAACATGTTCATTTCTGCTGTAAACATGTTAATTTCTGCTGTAAACATGTTTTTTTCTACTGTAAACATGTTCTTATTTCTGCTGTAAACATGTTTATTTCTACTGTCAAAATGTTTATTTCTACTGTTAACATGTTCATTTCTGCTGTAAACATGTTTTTATTTCTACTGTAAACATGTTCATTTCTGCTGTAAACATGTTTTTATTTCTACTGTAAACATGTTTATTTCTGCTGTAAACATGTTAATTTCTACTGTAAACATGTTTATTTCCACTGTTAACATGTTCATTTCTATTGTAAACATGTTCATTTCTGCTGTAAACATGTTCATTCCTGCTGTAAATATGTTTTTATTTCTACTGTAAACATGTTTTTATTTCTACTGTAAACATGTTTATTTCTGCTGTAAACATGTTCATTTCTACTGTAAACATGTTTATTTCTACTGTTAACATGTTCATTTCTATTGTAAACATGTTCATTTCTGCTGTAAACATGTTAATTTCTGCTATAAACATGTTTTTTTCTACTGTAAACATGTTCTTATTTCTGCTGTAAACATGTTTTTATTTCTACCGTAAACGTGTTTATTTCTGCTGTAAACATGTTTATTTCTAATGTAAACATGTTCATTTCTACTGTAAACATGTTAATTTCTACTGTAAACATGTTAATTTCTGCTGTAAACATGTTCATTTCTATTGTAAACATGTTTATTTATACTGTAAACATGTTCATTTCTACTGTAAACATGTTCTTTTCTGCTGTAAACATGTTTTTATTTCTACTGTAAACATGTTTATTTCTACTGTAAAAACATGTTTATTTCAGCTGTAAACATGTTCATTTTTACTGTAAACATGTTTATTTCTACTGTAAACATGTTCATTTCTATTGTAAACATGTTCATTTCTGCTGTAAACATGTTAATTTCTGCTGTAAACATGTTTTTTCTACTGTAAACATGTTCTTATTTCTGCTGTAAACATGTTTTTATTTCTACTGTAAACATGTTTATTTCTGCTGTAAACATGTTTATTTCTACTGTCAAAATGTTTATTTCTACTGTTAACATGTTCATTTCTACTGTAAAAATGTTCATTTCTGCTGTAAACATGTTTATTTCTAATGTAAACATGTTCATTTCTACTGTAAACATGTTAATTTCTACTGTAAACATGTTAATTTCTGCTGTAAACATGTTCATTTCTATTGTAAACATGTTTATTTATACTGTAAACATGTTCATTTCTACTGTAAACATGTTCTTTTCTGCTGTAAACATGTTTTTATTTCTACTGTAAACATGTTTATTTCTACTGTAAACATGTTTACAAAGGTCAAGCTATCTATCTTGAACAATGGAACAACAAGGCTGGCAGAGCTTTGCTTTAGCCTCTTCCATGTGTAATGAGTGTACTTTGCTTTGATTTGTATTGCAGTACTATACAATACTGCATCCACAGCAGCAACAGATTTATTCAGGATACGCAGTAAAATATTTTGGTTCTCTTACTGCTTGTGTCGACTTCTATTTGCATGCTATTTTTGCACTTATATGGCAATCATATATGGAGCAAATCAATAAAAACAAAAGAGCTTTAGATTTAGAGCAACAGTGTGTAAATAATGTACACAAGCATGTGATAAAATGAGAAATGTGTTTGTGAGGTGAGACAAATTTTTGCTTTTGAGATGTTTGCAATATTTTGAATTCTGTTTCATTTTGCAGTAGATGGGGAAATTTTGCATTTTTGTGAGCAATAACTGGATTTGTGTGTAAAGTTTTGAGAAATAGACAAAGAACTTTGAAAATGTGTGGAAGTGATTGAAAAAAACTTACTTTTGTCAATTACAGCTCATTTCACTGACAGCTGATTGTTTTACTTATTTAATGTGAGGGTATGAATAATTTTGAGGAAAACTGTAAAAAGTAATTTTGCTGCAGATCTTATTTCTCAGTGGGCGTTGTCAGTGTTGTGTTTTATGGGGGGATGTAAGACGTAGAGGCCCCGCCCCCAGCACACTTTTCCTCCTTCCAGAGCTCTAAGCATGCTTTCCAGTCACACTTGGGTTGTGGGCACAAAGACCAATGTTGGTGTCGCAGCGCCTAGAATGTAACTTTGGGCCTGTTCAGGCCCCAAAATATGACTCGTTTGGCCCGAGAAAAAAAAAGAACATTCGGAACACCTTTGGTGCTTGGGCAGCTTTTGTTGTTGTTGTATGGGCTCATTATTTTCAGTCCGGTCTTTTAAGAAGAAACTGATTTTTGGCAAAAGTGCCTGAATATGCTTGTGTTACCTGATAAAGTGCAGAAGCAGCTACTGCTGATATTTATGTGATGAGAGGCGGCGCTCCAGCTCGGCTCCCGCCTGCGTGCATCAGTCTGTTCACCAGCGCCGACACTTGGCCGACCTTGGTGGTGATTAATAGGAAGTAGTGATTCATAAGTCCTGTTGATGGGTAACCAGGCATCCTTCCTCTTATCACACAGCAGGAGAAATGAGGAATAAGGAGCTAAAACAACCCCCCCCCCCCCCCCCCACACACACACACACACACACACACACACACACACACACACTTCTAACATGTTTTCTTAGACTTTATAAAACTTTTTTTTGATTGCAATAAAGGATTGTTTAAAGGAATAGTACACTCACAGAATGATGGTCCTTCGTTATCTTTTTTAATATATCAAATGCAGCTGGAGATCAGAGAGCCCCCCCCCCCTAACTTTCATATAATGGAGTTCACCGGCACTCAACACAAAAAGATCCATAAAAATCCACAAAAACTTGTCAATATTCCTCCATACTGCTCGTCCAATGTAATCCAAGTGTCCTGAGTGGGTAGCGTCCATAACAACCTGTCCTCCATCTTACGTACCGTATGGTCATTTGTGCATGCGACCTATATTTACATTTTTACTGAAAAAGCGACCAAAAGCGACCCCCAGTAGTGGTTACATGGCCGCAGAGTTCCTCCCTCGCGTGACCAAACGAAAAATGGCGGGTGTCACTTCAATCTTTGGAAGAAATTTATATTTTTTAAGATAGATTTCAGCTTCAGCTTTGTTTTTATAACTTTTCTAGCAACAAATATACACTTTACTATCATAACATAAAATAGTAAAAAAAAAAGTAAATAAAGTTGAATTGAAATTTAATGGAATATCCATTCGGTTCATGTAAATGACCCAAACAATTTTTTTGTGTTGATGTACATTCTTCTGGGTTTTGTGGTTGTTGCTAAGGACGCTATTGACAATTAACCTGAAGAAAGGGAGAAACAGGACATTTGTGCTGCGGTGGCTGGCAAGAACTTTTCTCATATCATATACGAGCGCATTCATCTGTGAACATAAATAAACAGAATAGGCGACATACTAAATGCACACTGTCCTATCATAATCAGCTGTTTTTTCAGGCTTTGACAGCCTTTATATCACAGGGTGGGGGAAGGAAAAGGGGGCAGAGAGTGGGGGCTGCAGCAGATCCCGGGCTGGGAATGGAACTAAGACCCTCTGCAGCCTCTGATCACTGGAGCAGCTTCCCAACCAGTCGAGCTAAACACACCTCAAGTGTCTCAACCAGGTGTTAAATATCTGTCTTCTGTTGACTTCCTTCCCTTTAGTCGGACTCGCCGTCATTTCTCCTCCTGCCGCCTCCAGGGGTGTCAGGGAGCGTGAAATATGCTCAGAGAGAGCGTAATTTCAGGTGTGCACAAACTTTGTTACAGTACGTATGACTTTGGAGGACAGGTTGGTCCATAATTTACTGGAAACCACATCATTTAGTAGATTTTTATAGCCTAAACAGTGGGGCTGGGAATCACTAGGTGCCTCGCGATACTATACTATCACGATATTTTGCCTACGATAACGATAATATCACGATACAGTGATACGGCAAAAATCAATATATTGCAATAAATTTATCCACGATAGACCACAGTATTTGTCCCTGAAGACATTCCAGATTTATTGACCAAAGTGGATCCATGAATTACAAAATATTATCAGTCAGTAGCACATAAGTGACATCAGTTCATATGAAATTAGCAAAACAGTAAAACAAAGTGCACAGTGGTTCTTCTTAAGGAAGCATATAAAAAAATACACATTTCAGTAATTATTTCATCATAATCTCAAACAACTGGGTGGTCGATGAAAACCTGGACACATTTAAATTGTACTTTACACCATGTTTAAGGTTTAACCTGAACCTGCAGCCTGCACATAGATATCAGTGCTAATGCAGGGACTTTTCTACAAGCTGAACCGCTGCAGACAGAACAACAAAATCTCGTGAGATTTCGTTAGCAAAAAATATCGATACAGCGTTTTTTTAATATCGATATGATATCTCAACATAAAATATCGTGATATTTCAGTGTATCGATATTTTGGCACACCCCTACTAAACAGTAGAACATCGTACTTCCACGATGCATGCGCATGCGAGTTCATGACACTACAGAAGCTGCAGCGCCTACTCTGCCGATAATGCAAGCGTAGAAGAAGAAATTTGCTGTTTACATTGTGATAAGAGCGAATGAGCTGCGGACAAACACAACAGGGGTTAGATATTGATTTAAAACAAAGAAAGAAAGAAAAAAGAACGTGTGACCTCATCTGCCGCGGCTTCCGTGTCATGAACTCACATGAGCATGCATCGTGGAAGTACGATGTTCTGCTGTTTAGGCTCTAAAAATCTACTAAATGATGGTTTCCAGTAAATTCTGGACGCTACCCACTCAGGACACTTGGATTACATTGGACGAGCAGTATGGAAGAATATTGACAAGTTTTTGTGGACTTTTATGGACCTTTTGGTTCGAGTTCCGGTCACTTCCATTATATGAAAGTTGGGGGAAACGAAAACCTGTCTGATCTCCGGCTGCATTTGAGATATTAAAAAGTGCTCCAGAGTCTTGCTCAGCATGAGGGTGAGTAGAAAATGAACGTACATCTTTCTTTGGCTGTACTATTCCTTTAATAAGCTTCAGTTTAGTATTACTACACTCATAAAAATCAAAAACATTAAAAGTATTTCAATGTGTCTTTTATTTTTGGGATGAAACGAATGCTTTATGCTTATCTAGATCTCTGCTGACCCAGATATGAAAACTGGAAACAAATGGAGAAAATCGACCTGGGATCTCATTATTATTTTGTGTGCTTCACACGGCATCCAGCAGACCTTCAGTACTTCAGCATGACCTGCAGAAACAACGTGATTTATTGATAGAAAATGCTTGGTTTATTGCAGGACGTCCCGCTCAGAGGTGAGGTGTTATCGCAGATCAAACGGAGCAGGAGATGGGTTTAATTTACCTCACTGAGCCAGTCGGTGAATGCAGAGGTGCGAGTGAAGACGGTGGGTTTCTTCACTTCATTGCACACACGGGAAGACACAAAGCTGGTCACGCCCTGGACGTACCACCTACCATCCTGACCCAGACAGTTCAGAGGACCACCGGAGTCTCCCTGAGAGAGAGAGAAAGGCGGATCCATATGAAGTAGTCCAGCTCTGGCAGGTACAAGCTGGTTTCCTTAGATGCCTCACACACATTGCATCCAGATACGACGTCCCCGCCTGCGCAGACCATGGTGCTCTTCACGTTGATGCCCCACCAGTCGCTGCGGCTGCACACGCTGTGCTCCACCACCGGCAGCAAGGCCTGCTGCAGTTTATCCGGCATGGGGCCGTGAGCTGACACACAGAAAGCACAAACTCCATGAGACTGGCTTATCTGAACGGGCCGTGAACTGGTTCTCACATTATTTATCAGGACGAAGACAATGTGTCCAGGCTGCTGGATCCTATTCTTCCCTCCTTCCTGTTTTAAAGGGAGTTCCTCAAGGATCAATTCTAGGGCAGTTGTTCACGACATTACGGAAGCCGCGGCGTTCAGCGACTACTCTGCCGATAATGCAAACATAGAAGAAGAAACGAACGAGCTGTGGACAAACACAAGAGGGTTGGATATTGATTTAGAACAAAGAAAGAAAAAGAGAACGCGCGATCTCGTCTGCTGTGGCTTCAGTAATGTTGTGAACACGATGCACTTTACAGCAGCTACATTAGCACTGTTTAAAGGGAAGTTCAGGATTTTGGACATATAGGGCCTCATTCACACAGTTTCACAGTATGAAGGAATATTCACAAGTTTTTGTGGACTTTTATGGACCTTTTGGTTCATTCGCCGGTGAACTCCATTATATGAAAGTTGGGGGGGGGGGGGGGACACCTCTGATCTCCGGCTGCATTTGATATATTAAAAAAGAAGATGAAGGACCATCATTCTGTGAGTGTGCTATTCCTTTAAACAATCCTTTATTGCTTAAAAAAAAAGTTTTATAAAGTCTAAGAAAACAAGAAAAAATAAAGGTTACTACTACTACTACTACTACTACTACTACTACAAACATACATGACGGTGTTACTCAGAGTTGCGACCCCGCAGATTCACTCCAAACCTCTGACTCTTTCACCCTGCACACCTGCATCAGTGCTTTCGTCTGCCAAACTCCAACATGACTTTACATTGTGATGACATCACAAACTATAACTTGCTTTTCTCTGCTCTGGGAAAGATTTTTCTAAAACATAAAATGAAATGCATGTTCCAAAATCACAAATAGAGCTAGTAAAAAGCAGGTTCTCTGTCGACTGCTCCACAGATGTCTCTTTGATTTCAGCTGTCCTTGGGAAACTTTTTGCTGCAGTAAAGCGAAGGTCAGCGGGAAAAGTGCCAGCAGCAAATACAGATGTCTGACGCTCGAAGCTGGAGGAACCGGGCGGCAGATTAGAGGCGGACTTCTCTGAACTAAAGTCTTGAACATCGGCATCAAAGATGGCTTTTATGCCATTCAGAAAAAAAGAGAACCCCACCTGATGCATGAGGAGGCTTTTTTGATTTCCAGATATTTCCTCTGTTGTACGGCTTGTAAATCAGGCAAATACTTTTAATAAAGTTTTTAAATCCTGCCCAAAAAGCTGGAAAATGAAAGAAATTATTTGATGCATCATACAGTTGTGCTTTAAGGTTTACATCCCCTCTCATTAAAGAAAGGGCAAAATTTACAACAGTAATCCAAATAACACAAAACTGAAAAATGAAATAATAAGAATTTACTAAATTATAATTTAGTAAAATAAAATATTGGTTTTGAATTTCTGTTTAAAAAATAATTCAAAAAATAAACAAAATTATTCCAGACAAATTAGAGCACCATGCCCATGAACATGGACTAACATACCTGTCAACAGGTGCAGACGTCTGATTGGACGTTACAGAAAACACCTGATTGCAGTGATTGTCTCAAAGTGTTGCTCAACAACATTTTAGTTCAGGAGCCCTGTCGTGCTTGTTTTAATTTTCGTTTGCTTGTTTTTTATATTTCTGTGAGATCCACTAAATTCTATCTCAGTCATGATGTTATTTATTAAGACGTTAGTCAGTTTCAGCTTGTTTCACTGACAGCTGATTTTTTTCTGTCTTTAATGGGAGGGAATGAAAACGTTCACGCACAACTGTATTTGCACCAGCTAGTTACAGTAAATCAGTTTGCGTCTCTCTTACTGCATTTTTATCTGGATTCCAGTATAGATGTGTACCATCTAGGACCTCTTCAATTCAAGAACCTTATACCGTTTATTGTTGTCTTAGATGTGTACCATCTAGGACCTCTTCAATTCAAGAACCTTATACCGTTTATTGTTGTCTTGTGTTTCCACACTCAGAGCAGAGCTCCGTATTGCCAGGATTTTTAGGCATTTTCACTGATTTTTGGAGAGCCACAGAACATTGTATACTATGCCTATGCAAACACAGAATCTACCAAAGGAAAGCTCAGACTCTGTTCTTTCATTTAGTATCTCATTATAATAAGATAGCTAAGTCATAATTATGAGATACAGCATGTTTTTTTTTCATTAGAGTGGCGGAAATGGGCTTCCATACAGTACATTAAATGGTCATTTAAAAAAAAAAAAAAAGATAAGAAAAAGCGATCTTTGGAAATTAATATTAGAATCAATTCAGAATTGGAAAATCAAGCTTTTGAACACAGCCCTAGTGCTGTACCTACACAAAACGTGACATACCTGACAGCTCTCCACTGATTGGCCAAAGGAAATTGATGTCACACGTTTTTCACCTCTTCTAAAAATATCTGGCTCTGTTTTCGGTGACAACAAGCATCAGAGAAACAGCAGTAACATCTCCATATCATCCAGTGCCTCACTTGTAGTTTTTACTTTACTGACCACCGGGTGGCACGGTTTAAACTGTAAATACATTTATTTCTGCTGTAAATGTGTATATTGTTTCTGCTGTAAACATGTTTATTTCTGCTGTAAACATATTTATTTTTGCTGTGAACATGTT
Source organism: Atherinomorus stipes (assembly GCA_023101725.1). Taxonomy (NCBI): domain Eukaryota; kingdom Metazoa; phylum Chordata; class Actinopteri; order Atheriniformes; family Atherinidae; genus Atherinomorus; species Atherinomorus stipes. Next base: position 3,279 of record JALJCO010011286.1, on the reverse strand, counting down.
TACCTCCGCTGTAAACATGTTTATTTCTGCTGTAAACATGTTTATTTCTGCTGTAAACAGTTTATTTTTGCTGTGAACATGTTTACTTCCTCTTTAAACATGTTTATTTTATGCTGCCAACATGTTCATTTTTGCTGCCAACATGTTCATTTTTGCTGTGAACATGTTTACTTCTGCTGTAAACATGTTTATTTCTGCTGCAAACGTGTATTTTTGCTGGAAACATGTTTATTTTGGCTGTGAACAGTTTATTTGTGCTGTGAACATGTTTACTTTTGCTGTAAACATGTTTATTTCTGCTGTAAACATGTTTATTTCTGCTGTAAACATGTTTATTCTTGCTGCAAACGTGTATATTGCTGCTGTAAACAAGTTTATTTCTGCTGCAAACATGTTTATTTTTGCAGTGAACATGTTTATTTCTGCTGCAAACATGTTTATTCTTGCTGTAAACATGTTCATGTCTGCTGTAAACCTGTTTATTTCTGCTGTGAAGTTGGCCGTTTTAACATGGGGATTGACTCCTTTTGGAACCAGCCCCTAGTGGATGAGGGGGAATTACAATTTTTGCACCGGCTTCACTTTGCACCACCGAAGTTTGCTACTTGGTTGGACTCTGCAGAAGTCAGCATTCACACATATTGATAATATTCACTAAAAATGTGAAAGTCACTTGTTATCTTTCAGTTCTGAAAACTGAATAAGTTCACACCTTGTTAAAGAAGCCACGAGAAGCTGTAAAATGAATGAAGAAATAACGATAAAAAGATAAGTAAAAACAAAATTTAAATCTGAGTTAATTAATTGTGACTTTGGTGTCACCTCCTGCATGACAACTCAAGCAGAGTTGATATTTTAGGCAACACTTTCTTCTGTTAAGCTTAAATCCTGCAGTGTTTCATAGAGTGATCAATGTGATGAGACAGATGAGGATGCAGAGACATTACTGTATAGGTTTCCCCAGCCAGAGATGAAACATGGAGAGCCATGGGGGAGGATTTCTCCAGCCGGTGGGAGGCAGGCCACGCCAACGCTGTCGTTCATGATGGGGCTCTTATCCAGCTTCAGCAGGGCGAGATCGTTGCTGAGGAAGACATTGTCATATATAGGTACTACCCAAAAATTAGAATATCCTGAAATAGTTCATGTATTTCTATAATTCAACTTAAAAGGTGCAAATTAAATATTGTATGGACAAAAAATATGCAAATCAATATATTTTGAGCTTCTATTTGTTTGGATGTTGCTGATCAGAAATTGCAGCTTAAGAAAACCTCAAATTCAAAAACTCAAAAATTAGAATATTGCATTAAATCAATTTCAAAAGGGCTTTAAATACAAAAAGTCGGGCCTCCTAAAGTAAAATCTTGCATCTGTACTTAGTACTTTGTTTGGGCCTTTTTGCATGAATGACTCCTTAACCCGGCGTGGCATAGATGCTAGCAGCTTTAACTTGGCGTGGCATGGATGCTAGCAGCTTTAACTCGGCGTGGCATGGATGCTAGCAGCTTTAACCCGGCGTGGCATGGATGCTAGCAGCTTTAACCCGGCGTGGCATGGATGCTAGCAGCTTTAACTCGGCGTGGCATGGATGCTAGCAGCTTTAACCCGGCGTGGCATGGATGCTAGCCCCTTTAACCCGGCGTGGCATGGATGCTAACCGCTTTAACCCGGCGTGGCATGGATGCTAGCAGCTTTAACCCGACGTGGCATGGATACTAGCAGCTTTAACCCGACGTAGCATGGATGCTAGCAGCTTTAACTCGGCGTGGCATGGATGCTGGCAGCTTTAACCCGGCGTGGCATGGATGCTAGCAGCACCCAGCCCGGCGTGGCATGGATGCTAGCGGCCCCAGCTTCGGCGTGGCACGGATGCTAGCCCCTTTAACCCAGCGTGGCATGGATGCTAGCAGCTTTAACCCGGCTTGGCATGGATGCTAGCAGCTTGTGGCATATCTCAGCTGTTATGGAGACCAACATGCTTCCATCACAGCACTGAGCTCTTCTTTATTGTTTGCTCTCTTCCCGTTCAGTTTTCTCTGACGATGTCCCACATGTTTTCAATGGGGTTCAGGTCAGGTGGGTTTGCGGGCCAATCCAGTATGGTGATCCATGGTTGTTGAGGCAGGATTTGGTAGTTTTGGCAGTGTGGGCAGGTGCCAAGTCCTGCTGGAAGATGAAGTCTGCATCCCCATACAGCTGGTCCACTGAAGCAAGCATGAAGGTCTCCAAAATGTCCTGGTAGACGGCTGCATTGATGCTGGACTTGATGAAGCTCACAGGTCCATTCCTGATGAAGTCCTCCACAATCTTGAAAGGCCTTTTCCTGACCATGGGGCTCTTATCCAGCTTCAGCAGGGCGAGATCGTTGCTGAGGAAGGCATCGTCATATACAGGTACTACCCAAAAAGTACCTGTAATCACTGCAATCAGGTGTTTCTGTAACGTCCAATCAGACGTCTGCAGCTGTTGACAGGTATGTTGATCCATGTTCAATGCAAAGGTGCTCTAATGTGTCTGGAACAGTTTTTTTTGTTTTTTTCATTATTATTTTTTCCAATCACAATCCAAAATAATATTTTATTTCACTGAATTATAATATTGTAAATTTTTATTTGTTATTTGTTTCTTTAGTTTCTTGTTTTTTTTAATTACTATTGTGAGTTCAGCCTTTTCTTTATCTGGAGGGTGTGAATAATTTTGAGGATGACTGTGTATAATTTCTGCTCACCCGTCTCCCACATGCTCGATGTCCCAGCTGGGATGAACGATGATGCGCATTATGTCTCTGATCTGCTCGGTGCCCTCCTGCTTGCTCATGTCATGCTCTCCTAAGACAACACGATACACATCTCCTGGCCTGAAAAGGTCATTTCAACACATAAATTCCAGGATTATTTACATATGTTGTTTATATGTAACTGCTATATCATCAGGATGACTTTCGTTAACCGCAGTGTCAGTCACCAGATGCAGTGTCCAGCAGTCAGCACCCAGCGAGGTCCAATCAGAGTTCCTCCACATGTGTGGTGGTAGCGGCTGCCATGCTTCACCTGCAGTGAGATCTGAGAACACGTACGCGTGAGAATGCAGCTATTCTGATTAGGGAAGAGCCAAATGTGTCGCAGTCACCTGCCAAGGCCAGCTATGGGGACGAGCGTCCTCTCCGTTCACAACCCTGTTGGTGCTGGGCTGGACGGCCGGGGTGCCGCATCCAAACACTACTAACATAAGACAAAGAAAACTTGAAGTGTGTGTTAAAGTTTGATGTGCGCGTTT
>JALJCO010011284.1:0-87257 GCA_023101725.1 Atherinomorus stipes | reverse complement strand
GGGTGTTTTTGGTTAAAACAGCCTTTGTTTTGCTGCTGATTACTGAAGAATGGAAAGAGGTAGAACAAAACTTTTTTTTTTCTGATGAAAGAAGAGAGTCTACTCTTTGTTGTAGTGGTATTAATGTTTACATAGTTGTAAAATACAATCTTCTGTGGCTCTTGAAAAATCAGTCAAAATGCTCAAAAAAGTCTGGCAGTATGGAGTACTCTGCTCTGAAAACGGCTGGCAGTGAATGAGTTAAAGGGGAAACTCAGTAACTTTTTTACCTCAATAAATGCTTTTCGGAATCCCCGTGGGGCTAAACAAAGTGTTTACGGAGCGATTCAATGTCCCGTCCCGTCCCCCCCCCCCCTCCCGCCAGTGCCTCTGGCCTGCGAGCAGCTCTATGCAACTTTGCCTGCGCCGACCCGAGCAGAACTTGCGACAACAGAAACCGCTGTACGGTACTCAGGTCCCCTATGTACCGAGCTGCTTCCAGCTCTGATTTGAACCAGACTACCAGCGCTAATTCGAAGAAAACATTTCTTTAGCTTCACACCACCTAAACACGGCTCCTGGCTCTCATAACCAACTCTTTGCTGGAGCAGAGTGATTCACGCAGCTTGCGCTGCCTGGGCGCCGGGTGAAGCATCACTGCTTCAGGCTCAATAATCACTTGTCACGTCCGCAAAAAGTAAATAAAAGTTTGTATTCTTACCTGCTACTCGCCAACACCAGAGAAAAATATCCACGGTATATTTGCCCGCAATCGCGGGTAAAACGTCCCATTTCAGAAGATACAGGTCTTTGCTTTGAGCAGAGGGAGACGTTGTGCTGCTACCAATGCAGCAACGTAGCATCAACAAGCTAGTAAAAGCTTAGAAATATATCCAGGGATCAAAATAGAGGAAAGGCAGGTAGAGAAACCGTCTGTGTGCTCTGGGGGTGTAGGGGGTTGAACTTTACGACAGTGAAAGGACGCCACTAGGGGAGCCCCGAGCTGAAGTTACTGAGTTCTGCTTTAAACTGGAAGAACAATGTATTTGATGAAGTCGCAGATGCAGGTCAGAAATGCATCTCAACAAGGTGGGTATGCACACTAAAGGAAACAGCTGCTGGAGTTGTACCAAAGGCTCGGCTAGTGGCAAGAGGGTTTGAGGAACTGAACGCAAAGGATCTTCCTAAGGACTCACCTACATGTGCAACAGAATCCCTAAAGATGATCATGGCTGTCATATGTCAAAACAAATGGGAGCTGAACTCCATTGACATTAAAGCAGCCTTTTTACAAGGTGAAACACTCACAAGAGACATTTACATCCACCCTCCTCTGGAGGCGCAGGGCAAAGGAACTGTGTGGAAGTTGAAGAACTGTGTTTATGGTCTGACAGATGCTTCTTTGTACTGGTGCACGGTTCCTCTGGCTCTATTGTAACAGTTAGGAGCCACTGTGAAAAGTAGATCCAGCTGTGTTTTACTGGTTAGATGAGAGTGGCAAAGTGACAAGGATCCTTGCATCTCATGTAGATGACTTTATTTGGGGGGGCACTGATGCTTTTTCCACTACGGTCATTCCTCAGTTAAAAGATGCTCTCCAAGTTGGCAGAGAAGAACACTGTAACTTTAGTTACATAGGGATGGAAGTACATTCTGTGCAGAACGAGGTACAGGTACAGCAAAGTGCATACATTAAAAATCTGCAAAGTATCCCCATAGATCCCACAAGAGCAACACAACGGGAAGCACCACTGATTGAGAATGAAGTGGACATGTTAAAGTCAAAGATAGAACAACTATTTTGGGTTGCAAGGCAGAGTAGACCAGACATGATGTGTGACATTTCCATGTTAGCCTCTAGCACAAAACATGCCACGGTTCAAACTTTACATTGTGCAAACAAGCTAATCAGAAAACTCAAATCAGAGGATGTCATGTTGAGGTTTCAGTACCGGGGAGAAAACGGCTCCCTCAAGCTTGTAGTATTCAGTGATTCCTCCCTGGGAAACCTCCCAGATGGTGGTACACAGGGTGGGCATTTCATCATGCTCATGGGTGAAAATGGAAATTCTCACCCATATCCTGGCAGTCAAAGCGCATCAGGAGAGTTGTGCGGAGCACGTTAGCAGGAGAGACTTTAGCACTTGCGGATGGAGTTGACAGTGCAGTTTTTCTTGCAACACTGTACTCAGAAATCACAACTGGCAACTGTTCATGCAAAAGTGTGTCCATTGTGTGTGTAACAGACAATCATTCTCTTGTGGATGCACTAAAATCCACAAAGTCTGTCACTGAGAAAAGACTGCGCCTTGAGATCAGCAGTATGAAGGAACTGATGCACTCTGGGACTATTAAGCAGATCATCTGGTCAGCCACCAAAGAGCAGATTGCCAACTGTTAAACCAAAAAGGGGACATCTGCACTTGGACTCTGAGAGCTCTTAGCGAAGGTGTCTGTAAACTTAATCCATAAAGGGCTTTGTTTGTTATGTTTTTATTCAAGCTCTGCCAAAACGGGGGAGATTGTTAAGCTGTGAAGTTCTTACTGTACATGTGCGCAAAGATTGGGAAATACCGCGTGGTGACGTGAGAAGGCGCTGTGATATCGATGTATGCTGATGGAAAGGAGGTGGTAAAAAACGATGGAGTAAAAACAAAGTTCTTGCCAAACTCGGTCTGGTTATTGAGTCAACACGGAGCGGACGGTGCATAGACCGTAAGGAGAGGGGGAGAGGGGGGCTGTTTACTTGATAGTGTGCTCTTAATGGAGCAATTAAATTACGTAGAATGATAGAACTACTAGGGGTGGGACGGTTAATGAAACCGGCACAAACCGTTCGGCTCGGCCATCCCGGTTCGGCGCGCGTGCGTCCCGTTCGATTCATACTCGCGCGCAATTTTGAATGTATTCTGGGAAATCAGATGGTTGTAAAGGAGGACGCGCCAACATGGCCAGCAGAGAAGAGTCTGTATTAGAAGATGCGCCAGCAGCCTTGTACAGGTCTGGTGTGTGGGAGCATTTTGCATTCAGGGTGACCTATGAAGGCGGTAAGAAAGTTGTCGATAAAAGTGCGACAGTGTGCAAGTACTGTGCAACGCGTATCACGTACGCCCAGGGAAACACGTCTAATATGTCGGGTCATCTGCGGAGACATCACCCAAATGTGACTGTTGGCAGCACAAGAAGAGGAGGCGCAGAGCCGGGCAAGGCTGCACAACTTCTCCTCCCTGCGGCTTTTAAACAAGCGTACAGTAACGAGTCAGACAGGGCGAAGGCCATAACGAAAGCACTGGGGTGTTTCATCGCTAAAGATATGCAACCTTATGCCGTGGTCGAGGGTGCGGGATTTCAGTGCATGATAAAGGCACTCAAGCCACGATATAAAATTCCCTCCCGCAAACACTTCAGCAGCACGGTAATTCCCGCACTTTATGAAGAGATCCGACGGGGAATTGAGGAAGATTTGTCTAACACAGCCTATGTTGCTCTTACTACGGATGGGTGGACACCCAGGGCAACTGAAAGTTTCCTCACTGTGACTGTCCATTACATCACCGCAGAGTGGGAGATGAAGAGCTCCGTTTTACAGACACGCCCCCTTTATGAGAGCCACACAAGTGAGCATCTCTCTGAAGCACTGACAGAGGCGGTGACAGAATGGAAGTTGCAGAGGGACAGCAGCACAATCCCTGTTACTACAGACAATGCAAAAAATATGGTGAATGCAGTCAATGCAACATCTGGACTGGGTCCACAGATTGGCTGCTTTGCACATACAGTTAATCTGGCAGCCAAGAATGCAGTTTCAATAAATCAGGTATCACGACTGCTGGGAAAGATTAGGAAGGTGGTAACATTCTTCCATCGCAGCACAACAGCCAGCCATGCCCTAAAAACCAAACAGGGGATGCTGGAATTGCCAGTTCATAAACTGATACACGATGTCTCCACCCGCTGGAACACAACGTATGATATGCTGGAGCGTTATTTGGAACAGCAGGCTGCCATCTATTCTGCTCTGATGGAGAAGGATGTCAAGAAACATCTCAAGGACATCTCTGTTTTGACTGATGGTGAGGCAAAACTGGCAGAGGATCTAGTTAAGATTCTCAAACCTCTGAAGAATGTCACGACCCTTATGAGCACAGAAACATCCCCATCAGTGTCCATGATCATCCCTCTGCAGAAGATGATACTAAAATCCATGACAACAAATGAAGAGGACAGCTCCACCATCAAAGATGCCAAGGCAGCCATCACCAAAGACCTGGAAGTCAGATATGGGAACCCTGAACTTCAGGACTATCTGCACAGAACATCAGCCCTGGATCCCAGATTTAAGTCCCTCCCCTACTTGGAAGAAGCCTCTGTTCAGAAAATCTAAAGTGATGTCACCAGGGAAATCATGGAAATTAAACAGCAGGTACTTGTTTTTTTATTTTTGTAATTGTTACTAAATTTAATGTATTTCATTATCATTAATATTAATTATTTTTAATAATAATAATGCTATTTGTCATTTTATCATGCAGAGTCAACCCAAAGAAGCCCAGGTGGACAGTTCATCCTCAGCTGGAAAGCCAGAGGCATCAGAGAGGTCATCTCCTCCCAAGAAAAAATCTGCCATGGCAGAGCTTTTTGGGGAGTTCTTTCCAACAAAGAGGGAAACCACCAAACCTTTGTCTCAGATCACTGAGGAGGAGGTCATGTCTTACAGGATCACAGACTGCATCCCTGTGGATGCAGATCCACTTCTGTGGTGGAAGAGCAATGAGCATAAATATCCTCACATTGCTAAGTTGGCAGACGTTACCTGGCAGTCCAAGGTACATCTGTACCAAGTGAAAGGGTTTTCTCAACAGCAGGGGACATTGTCACTGCAAGTCGATCCCGTCTCTTGCCTGAGAATGTGGACAAACTGATCTTCTTGCAGAAGAACATGACAATGCAATAAGGGGAGCTGTGTGAGAGAGTACAGTATCTGATTAGTTTGGTTTACACTGAATTTTATATTGATGACCTCTTAATTTGGATTATTTATTTTATTTTGTTACTTAAGATAGCACAGTGACACTTTAAAAAAAAAACAAATTTTACTTTAAAGAAAAAACTCCAGCTTTATTTCTTTGATTGTATTTCAAATACTACATTTTAATTTCAAGTGGAAAAGACTCAGCTTTTCCTGAACCACTAATAGTCCATAGGGAGTTGAAACATGTTACATGTTAGAACAAACATGTATTTTTTGTGTTGATTTAAAAGGGACCAAAGTTTGAGGTCACATACTATGTTGATGGAATATAATGTCAGTTGTAAAAACAGTAAAGTTCAATTCTTTCAAATGCACCAGTTCAAGCATCAGAGTTGAGCAGTTTTTACTCTTTTCGTTAGACAGATATTGTTTTCCAAATAAATGAAAAGCATGTTGGAACTAGCAATGTCTCCTCTCTTTCAGTGCCAGAATTTAATCTACCTCTAACCTAAAACTGTCACAATGCTGTATCAAATGCCAGACTGCCTCATTCTTTCAGTTTTAACATTACTATACAAGACCAAATTAATGTTTGAAACAATCAATTTACACCGAACCGAACCAAAAACCGTGACCACAAAACCGTGATATGAACCGAACCGTGGATTTTGTGAACCGTTCCACCCCTAATCCCCATGCACCAGGAATAGGGCTGAGACGACGTGTCGACGTCGACGCAAAATATGTGTGCCGATGCATCAACAGACCAAAACAACGATGGCGATGCCATGCATCTTCAGACCATAACAAATATGGCGACGTCATCTCCAACGTGAGTGGCTCCTTTGAGTTTCCAAAGTGTAAGGTAGTGAAAGCACACACTCATTCGTAGAAGGTATGGGGATGTTGGAGATGGCAAAACCGAAGCCTCATGAGACAATGGGCTTCATGCAACAACATGTTTGGATTTTTTTCGTAAATTTCTCTGAGTTTTTCTCCGACCATGGACTCCTACGAGTGCGCCACATCAGATTCAACAAACATTCTCAACTTCAGATAACTTTGTAAATGATCCTCGTAAACATGATAGATTCCACCTGTGCGTACGCGACCGCGCATTAATGAGAATTGCAAATCTGCATAATTACCGGCCTGATAATTCAATATAAGGACACGACTTCCCACACTTGTTAGAAGGTGTTCATTCAGAAAAATGGCATCGAAGACAGAGAAGAGAAACTTTAATACCAGTTTGGAGATGGAGGTTCTTCTGACTGAGATCTGAGCAGCAGAATTAAAGAAGGTGAAAGCCGTGAAGTGAGAATAAATCACAAGAGCTGTAAATACCGTGTTGCCTGTTGGTTGCACTGTTACAGAAGTAAAAATAAAAATGACTTGATCCGATAATGGTGTCAAAAAGACGTCTAACAAAAGCAAGACAGCCACTGAAAACTACTGGTGGAGACCAAGAGGTGCAATATATGATGTAAATGCTTAATATGAGTTTCCATCAATCATCACTGCGTAACATTCTGCAAAATCTCCTTTTAATACAACGCGCACACACACAAAGCCTACTGTGCGTCCCCCCAAAAAAGCTGATGTGAAGTGAGACCACCTCTGTCATCCTTTCATCGTCCTCTCCATCTCTTTCATACAACACACATAAAAATATGAACGGTGAAACTCTAATTTGACAAATTCAGACCCAAACATCCACATTTTGTGTCGTAATGAAGGGAACGAACTGCATGTCTGACTGTCAGAAGAGTTGCAGCAGTTGCTGTTGCTGAACCTCCTTTCTGAATTTTCTACCCATTTTCTGTTCAAGAGGTTATTTCATTTTTATAGGAGCTTGATCTCACGTAGAGCTCACTGACTGCACATTCTTTTGACGAAATGACAACAAATTAACCCATCGTCCCCTCACTAACATGCTGGCTGCAAGTCAAGTGGCCGATAGTCGCTCAGTCTGCGCATAAAAATGTCATTTATAATTGCAGAGTAATACATAATGATGTAGTCTCATTTATGTTGGATTTTAAAAAACACAGTTGCTTCTAAGTAACGATTAACACAGTCCTTTAGTGGAAAAACTAGGTTTGGATAACAGCAGACTAATTATGCAATACTCCTACGTCAAGTCAGGAGCAGTCGTGAAATTTGTTCGTGCCTGACAGAAAATTTAAAATACGAGAAAATTGGTGAATGCTGCATTTTCTCCTGAATCACTCGTACGAACCATTTACAGTAGGAGCCACGTAGAAGTTCCCCTCCCATTCAGAGGTCATACAGCTGACAGGAGGCTGTCAGCTGCCTTTCAGCCTCTTTCCAGCGGCTGGAGTAACCCCCACCTTCTCCTGGGCGTGACTAGTTTGTACTGGTACTCCGCCCATTCAATGAAATACAGGACATGACCAGGTGGCGCTTCTCTCACATAATACAGTACATACCACCAAAAGCATTTAAAGCATCTAGCAGTGAGAGGAAATTCATAGAACTAACAGGAGCCTACTGTTCAGTACTGTAAATTACAGTACTACTGTTCAGTACTGTACATTACAGCACAAGAACATACATTTTATTTAACTCTGTATGATCCACATATAGAAATAAAATAGCCAAACTTTTTTCCTGATAGATATTGTTCTCAGAGGCTTTTGGAGCATAAAATAATGTGTTTTGATTGTATTTATTTATTTATTTTCAGTTTTCAGTAAATTCTTTAATTTTTTTATGGAAATGTACAGTAATATTGCAATGTTGGGTCTTGTTAAAAGCAGAATTACTATATTTCTTCTAACACTGACTAAACAAATATAAACTATATTCAAAGATTTGTTAGCAGGTTTAATAAGCTACATATCAGCATACATTATGTATAATAATCACATAATAGTCATATTGTTATGAAAAGTCATATGGCAATTTTTAAGAAATTGAAATATTCTTCACAAAACTGATGAACAGAAGTCTTTGACTTGAGGACTCTTCTTCCATGAGGATGGACTCTGCAGAACATTCAAGAAGCTCCTGGATTAATTAATGGCTGCAACATTCAGATTACCTGATTTGTGAAACAATGGGGAGTGAATGGGCCAGTTTAACTATGGTGGTGGGGGGTGGAGGTGGTTGATGTGGTGGTGGTGTGAGGGGAAATCAGAAAATTTCTGGGAGTGCTGGTGCTTTAAATTGTTGTTTTAAATATATTGGTTAAAAAACCAACAAAACAAAAAATACCGATATTTTTCAATATCACATTTTAATGCCAATATCAGCTATTAATATCAGTATAGATTATGTTTGGGCATCCCTACCAAAAATATAATATACAGAAATTAACGTACAATTAGGCCTATATGTATATTTTTTAAATTGCCTAATTTTCTCTCAGAGGTCCAGAGTTGGTCACTCCTGCTATACAAAAGCCAACATGTCCACCCCCCAGAGCACACTAGTTGTTAAGCTCGATCACCACCTGGACCCATGCAATGCAACCCCCCCCCCTTCACATTTACATCAGCCCCATGTTCAGGTACAAAGCCTGGAATGAGGAAACTCAGACCCCCCATCCACACCTTTCCTGGAACAATGCACAGCATTCGGAGCCTGATTGGTGTCCTGCTGCAAGCAATAACTTAGAGAAAGACTCAGAAACCCAGACAAGGAGCATTTTTGTTTTGTTTAAAAAATAGAAAAAAAAAAACACATGATAATGTTATATTCCTGTTAACAGAAACTGTCCGTTCATAGCTTTAGATATGTTTTAAACTCAATCATCATTTAAAACTGTGTTAAAGTGAATCATGAACGCTTTAACATTTCTATGAAGATTTTTTTGGCCATGAATAGTGTTGGAATTAAGCAATAAACTCAACTGTTCACATTTCTGGGCGACGATTGGCTTGTTAGTTTTGCCTTTGGAGAGGTGGTTGGATGTTGTTAAATGTTTGTTTTATTTTTACTGCAGCGTAGCCGAACAATGCAGACACAAAGTAAAATGCCCAATCAATTTCCTGTAATGCACAATGAAGACAGTAGCTAGTCTGTTTTTACATTTTTATTTAAGGTGAAAAAAAAGATTTAAAAAACAAACTAAAACAAAATCCTAGGTGCCGTCTGGGATTTAGTCTCTTAGAGGTAAATCTCTTGTTTTCGTCTCCCCGAAAATCCAGGACGCTGTTGCTCAGGGTCCATTTTTCGGGGGCTCCTCAACCTCGTTCATTTTGCTGCGGATATGCTGCCACTGATCCGCAGACACATCAGGGAAGCGGTTGTATGAGCATGGACACTCATCTTTACGTTCTGTGGCAGTGATTTTCTGTTCGAGCGGCTCCAGTTCACAGTTCTTCCCCAGTGCTTCTGCTCGGAGTGTTTACTTGTACTTTTCGTTTATTTATTTATCTTTGAAGCTAATAGCCTAGAGCTATGAAAACGTCATGATGATGGTGGACAATGAACCATCCGGAGCCACAGCGGTCAAGCCAGCCAAGTTTCAGAGTTGCAGCCAAAATAACGCTGCTTGGTTTGACCGCGTATCCGTGAGAGGCGGCTGGCTGGACTGCAGTCCGGAGCCGACAGCAGTCCTTTGCTGTTACTGACCCACCAACAGTACTTGACACCATTACGGGTCATAGAAGGAGAGAACGTGAGGTGGAAATGCAGCTCGGAGCTGAGCGCCACATCCACGCTTCCCGTTTTCACCAGAGCCCCCGGACAGTCAGGATGAGGGTGCGCAGTCAGGACCGGAGGGAACGGTTGGAATGATGAAGCTCACTGACTCCGGCTGCCGTGACAATTTTTTTCGATGTCACGCCTTTACCAAACCTTCCCAGATGAGTGATGAAGCCCCAACTGTTTGCACACCAGTTCCTCTCAGGATGCGTGTTGCCATGGTGATATAAAAACTAGCGAGCTGCGCAGAGTACCGTCTGATCGCTGGTACAAATACTCCCCGTTGTTTACTCAAAATGCCAAGAATCCTTGTGAATGGAACATGCGCAGAACAAAATTCAATAATCCTTTCAATGGAGATATTCCGATATAGCCCACGTGACCAAATATTTGGTTTAGAAAAGGAGCAACTCAGGGCACAGGCGTAAGTATCAGCGGTGCAGACAGTGCAGCTGCACCAGGGCCCAGACACATTCAGGAGCCCATGAAGGAAGGGGAAAAAAATAAGCAAAGCAGCTGTCCGGGAGGTTAAAAAAAAATGCTTTCCCTTTCATTCTCCCTCCCCCCCCCCCCTCCTCCCCTCCTTTTTATAAAAAATACATACCACTCTCTTTAAAACCCTATACGTCTCTTGCTCTTTTTTTTTAATGGGCCCCCACGCAGAATAACCACACGTGTAAAAAAGATGTGCGCCCCTCTCTTTGTTTGTTTTTTTTTGATTAGATTACCCCTGGGGGGGGGGGATAATGACAATAAACCCTGGGCCCCTTTTTTTCGGAGCCTGCTCTGTTCCGGACCCGCCCCCCCCCTCTCTCACTCTTTTTTTAAAAACCCCCATTTTTTTCCCGGCCCAAAGTAAAGAACCCTTTTTATTAACCTGATTCAACAGGACAAACCCCTGCCCACATGAGGGGGTTTAAATATGGACGTGATCTTCAACCCAGCGGCGCAACGGATTATAAAACTGGTCAGAGGAGGAAACCTGGTGGATATTCGTCGATTGCTGGAAAAAGACGGTGGGATGTTCTCCACTATGTTGGTTTCAGCTGTTCTGCTCCTGCGTCACCAAACGTCTCCCTTAGTGCTGGACGCTGGTGTTGCGCGATGCAAAAAGTCACACCCACACCAAGTAAAACACTCATGTCCACAAAAAAATAAATAAAATATCTGTTCCCCGCGACCTGCACGCAGCATTTTTGGTAGAACAGGAATCCATGGTGACAACAGCTGTTCTCTGTGTGTGTGCGCAAGTCCAAGAATGTGTGTACGTGCGCGTGCGTGCCGTGCGCTTATGCAGTTGCATCGCTGAGTCATTAAAAAAAACACACAATCATAAGTTAAACACCACCCAAAATGCTTCATACACTTTACAAACTATTGTTCATATTGAAAGGAAATGAAATATATCCACTTTTGCAATAAAAGTTCTCAGATAAGACAAGAGGATCTGACAGATACAATTATGGAACAAAATTAGATTAGCTACAGATTTAAAATGTAAGAAAATTAAATAAATTATTAATAATTAAATTAATTATTATTATTTTTATTTTAAAAAAAATAATAAAAAAGACTTAACATGTACAAACGTTTAAAGACAACACAGATCATACTGAAAAAAGGAACCGATGGTGAAGTAGAAAGAAAGAAAAACAAACAAACAAACAAAGACTCCAAGTAAAGTCACTGTTCACTCCTATTTTACACTGAATTAATGTGAACTACTGTGACAAGCCTCATAGATTCACTTACTCCTTGATATATTTTTTTATTTGGTTTGTTTTTTTGTCGGATGTGGGGTTAAAAAAACTAAGTGTTTCACATCACATTCCCGATTGATAGACGACCAAGTGAGGAACTACATGACTGCTCCTCCCCGTGCATAAATGTGGTACTGCAGCTGATTTTCACACAGGCTGCAAAATAGGAGTTTACATTCATGGCTGCATGTACTACGTCATCGCGGGGGATCAAATTACCCCCACGCACCAATCAGGAAAGCATCACGGAACTGCCACGGAGGAACCATGGTCCCAGCAAGGAATCACGGGAACTTCTATGTGGCTCCTACTGTAAGAAAGAATGGGCTCTATGCACGTCACACTTCCGCGTTTTGTTCAAGGATGCATGCCTACTTCCGGTCGGCGTCTACTCCACACAATAATGGCGGAGTCTGATGAAAGTTTTACACGTTGCCTCTTAGAGTTGCCAAAATTCACCATCAATGATGTTCGTCGGATTGTCCGATCGACCAGCAAGACGCCCACGTCTAAACTTGAAAAATGTTTCAAGTTTTATGTGTCGTCCTATTTGTGTGATTTTGAAGGTAAGTTGCTAACGCTTTGCTAGCTTGAATTAGCCGCAGGTGTCATTTTTCATGATTCACGTGTTAAAAATTGTAACGTTGGATATGTCACTGTTTTGAAGCTTGTGTTTTTAACAAAAGTCTCAGGAAAAAAATAGGGTAAATGAGCTCACTGTGAGAGCTCACTGCTACCGCTCAATGAGGAAAGCAGAGGCGCCACATCAGCTAAGAGTAGGACATTTTAACATGACACTGTTCCCAATTTTGTTCCAATCCACGTTCAAAGTTCATTTGAATGTGTTTTAAAGGTTTGTTCTGACCTTGTTTTTACTACTTTTACGGTTCAGACTTTGCTTCAAGTAAGATGGTTGCCAGATGCGGTTCCAGAGTAGTTGTGTGAAAATTTGCTTTGCATCGGCTGTAGTAAACAAATGGGAGTTTCACACTTCATTAACATTTTTGGAAGTCCCGATTTTAACTTAAGTCATGGCCGTAAATGCAGGGCAAATTTAATTCACTTAGCTATTCTTCAAACTGCATATTCTAATTCAGATCAGGGTTTTTATTCAAAACCAATTCCTCACATATTTTGGTAACACACAGATTTAGCAAGTGAGCTCTAACCTGAACAATCTGCTCTTTAAGGAAACTCTTAGGGCTGTGATGGTTTCATGAAACACTATCCTGTGGCCTGTCCTCTATTTCTTATCACATGCCTCCAATTTTAGTAAACCTTTCTGTTAGTTTATTTTATCATCCTCAGCAAGAGGCAGTAGGAGAAAACTGCACTGTTAACGTTGTTGGTGGCATTTGGCCTCTGTGATCAATGCAGGCTTATTATTATTGAAAAAGTCCCTGCATACAAATATTATTACTGCATTTTTCAGGCTACACATAGCTCTGGAATATAAGTCATATCAGTCATGAAATGGGATATATGAGGGATGCACAATAACCATTTTTTAAAACCGATACTGATAGCCGATCAATTTCAGCTCCAAAAGACCGATACTGATAACTGATACCGATAACACACAAACATACCTGAAAATACCAAATCAAAAAATTCTAACTGTATGTTGTACCTCGTGTTTGAAATAAGAAGAGAATGTGGTTTGGAAGCTGTTTTGGGTCTCTCCTGTGAGGCAGCAGCTTTCTTTTCCTGATCGTAATATCTCAGGAAGGAAAACTTAAAATTGAGATTTTCAACGTCTGCATGTCCAATCCTAAAAATTCCAACTTTATGTGACAGAAATTATCAGGGTAAGTCATCATGATATCGGACTTATCAGAATGACATCATAATTTCCTGTTATCGGTCCAAAAATTTTTGTACATCCCCATATATATATATATATATATATTATATCACACTGGATTGTAAATCATATTTATTTAGAAATTTATTCCACAAAACAAATGCCTGTAAATAATCACACTGGCTTGCATTACCAACATCAGGAGAGGGTAGTTTTGCTCCTGTTGCTCTTTTTTGTTTTCGTTATCTTTTAAAAAAAAATCTTTTCAACTTAATTTCTGTATTTCAGGTGACAATACGTACGTGATTCACAGCCAGTTGTACTGGTCAGTAGTCACTGTTCCTGTGTAGCTGGTCGTGGAATGTGCAATCACTTGGTTGCTTTATTATATCAAACTGCCCATTACTCTGCAAGTGGCATGTCAGCCGTACCTCCAGTCCTTGCTTGCACACAAACTGAACAGAAGTGGCATAAACCCCGATCGATGGTTTGTATCACCTGAATGACTCTCTTGGTTCTATCACTTGGATCTCTCTTTACTTGTACATTTTCTCCTAACATCAACTTTTACATAAACAGGGAGTGAAGCCAGGACCTGTCGACACCATGGTGGTCAGAAAGCCAAAACCAGGTGCTACCACAGTCAGTGGAATTAGGTGTGTAACAGATGATGTACTTTGGCAGAATACAATTTGTTGTAAGAAAAAGCAATGTGTTAATTACCTGATTGTGTACTCTGTGTATTTCAGATAACATTACACAGTTAAACTGTGTATGGTTTACTAGACTAATAAAGCAAATTATTGTATGCTGAATGATGTTATTTCAGATCTAAACTTTACAAAGGCTACAGTGGTGATCTCCCAGTTCCGTCCACACTCAACCCTGGACCTGCCTATGCTGAAATGGCTGCAGAATGTGTCCCCCTCATCTGCCAGATGAATATTTCTGCCGACAAGCCACTCGATTCCATTTTTGGCAAGGTGCAAGCTGGCAGTGTGCTGTCCTACCAACATCCTCCACCTACACCTGACAGTGTTGTTATCCACGAAGATGCGCCTCCATTTCCTCGATTGCCACTTGAGGGTTACCATCTGCAACCAACTGAGTGTTTGTGCCAACACACCAACAGTGCCTGCACCTAAGCTCTCTGTCTGTGACCTTGACGCAGTGCCATAAGATTGAGGAGGCAACCAGAAACCAAAGTGCAACGCCTGAGTGGCATTCCCTTGTGGCATTTGATATTGAATTATCGTCCAGCCCTACGAGAAAATTGGTGAATGCTGCATTTTCTCCTAAATCACTCGAACAAACCATTTAAGAAAGAATTTGTTTGTATAAATGCTTCTTGCATGAGGCCCAATGAGACACAACTTCCGTGAGATTGACGCTGTCTTTAGACATGCAAGACCTGTTTGAGACGGTCAGCATGAATCATGAGCTCCATCTGCTGGCCGTGGGTGAGTACTGCAGCTGATGCTGGGAGCTCTCAACTCTGACTCGGTCTTTAATAAAAGTTACATTCTCAATCTCATGTTAACGTTTCATCTGTCGCTAATATCTTGGAATCACTTCTGGGATGAATAAAGTATTTTTCATTTCATTTCCAAGTGATTGGAACCCGTGTTAAAGGTAGAGTCTCTGATTTTAAACAACAGTATTCAAACTGAGCGCTTCTCCCCTCGGGTTAATGGCCGCATCGTTCTTCAGCCCAGAGTGATTGAATGAGAGTGGCGACACTTCCACAGACTTCTATAGAAAGATTGGAATGTGGAAGTCACGTGGTTCATGGAGCTGCAAATAGTTCAAAAAGTCAAAAGTTCCAACATTGATGGCTGTTCATTCCCTACGTGTAGGGGACGTTTCTGCCGGTAAGTATCTGAAATGACAACATTTCATGGCATTGTGAGGCATTTGCTGAACTTTCTGTTACAAATAAAGTGAACAGTGTAACTTTATGTGGCAGTTTTAGTCCATTTCTTGTGTGATTTACCAGCTAGTTATAGTTTAACTGTGGTTAGCTAATGTTAGCTTGGGTTCAGTCGCTATAATCACCACCAGAAAACATGAAGTTATTACAAATTTATAGTTATAGGCAAGTTCATTTTTTCCATATAAAGATTTTATTATTTAGATGTGTTTTTGGTGATGACTGTGTCATGCACATAATCTCAATTCCTTGTGGTAAACTATATCAACTAGAATATTAATCATCTTTTCTTCATTACGATTGATGTAAAGTTCTGTCATTCAGTAACAGACAATGGTTCCGAGATAGCAAAATGAATGATGAGACAGCCTGGGTCAGCTGCATAAATGTAGATATCATTCATTTAAAATATATTGTGAAGTTGGATGATTATAATTATATATATATATATATATAAGTATATTCCTGCACCTGGATCTAGTTTTCCAGACAATCCTGGGTTTAACCCTTTTCTCAACACAAACGTCCACGGTCCAGCTCGTCTTTTGTCTTCTTGGATGGTTAAAACTGTAATGTTGCATCATAATTCCTGTGTTCAAAGGGTCTTGCAGTACATCCATGGAAGAGTTGTATCGTGTCTTGCAGGACTTCAGTGGCTTTGTATTCTCTTCACATGGTGACAAGAAGACATGATGTCCAACTAGTGGAGGAGAGGACATGATGTCTAACCAGTGATTCCTGCTTCAGAAACCATGCAGCAGATGGAGGTTGCTGCTTTTATTTTTGAGTACACCAGTAGCAGTTATGTCTAGATTTTGTGTGTTTTTACACAGTGGTTTTACATAAATTGTTTTTATTATTTAACACTTGGCTTCTTATTTTTTAGTGTGTAGCACTTTAAGATCTGTCTTATAAATGGAAAGTGCTATATAAATCTTATTTTCAAATATTATCAGTAGTAGTAGAATTACTGTTGAATAGACAACCACTTCCATCTTGTGCGTCCTGTCACCATAGAAACATGAACGTACCTCATCCACTTTGTACACATTACCTCATAATGTGAATAATAAAGTTATTTTATATGATTAAATGTTTAGTTGTAAAATGTTTATTTGAAAAGCTGTTGTTTGAAAATGTGGCAGTAATTTTGTTCTTTTATTACATTATTCAGAAAATTATTCAGATTATTTTACTCTAGTTTCCTGACTACAACAATGAACAGAGTTACTGATGTATTCAGTTCACGCAGCAAATCATGAAATATGCTGAATATGATGTAGCAATATAATATTCATTCTTCTCCTCTATAGAGGATAAGAATGAATTCCAAGTCATCACTCAGAGCATTTTTTTTTTTTTTTTTCAAGTCATTGAGATCATATCTCTGCCATTCAGCTAATTTTCCATCTAACACCAGGGGGAGATGTGACCTCCACAGCTGGAGTGTTGGATCAAATCTTTTATCAGACAGAAACATCAGGACTGTAAGGGTGTAAACGTGGGGTAAACTCAAGCAGGACAGTAACCTCTGGAACATCAGGAGGCCAAGGTGTCACACACCCATCCAAGCATTCAAAAAAACCAACGACACAGCTTTAACACGGCTGTTACTGTTTTTCCCCCTCTCTTGTGCTAAACAAAAAAAAAAGATAAAATATATAGTCAGTGCAGTGATCAAAAAAATACGGTGGCGCTGAACTGCCACAGTGATGAAATAAATGTTGGAGCCATATCTCGTTATAACGAGAAAAAAATCTCGTTATAACGATAATCTTTCTCATCGTAACGAGAATATTTTTCATCATAACGAGAATCTTTCTCATCTTAACGAAAAACGTATCTCGTTATAATGAGAAACTTTCTCGTTATAACGTAAAACCTTTCTCGTTATAACGAGATATACGTCTCGTTTAAACGAGAAAGTTTATCTCGTTATAACGACTTAGATAAAGTTGGAAAGATATTGACAGATTCGGACTTCCGGGATCAATAACTCTGAGACGAAACGTTTTTGAAACACAAATGACACCCCTTTCACGTCATAATAGCACAGACTACTAGCTACAAGAATAAAAAACGTTATTTTTTGAGAAAAACCGAGCTGGGTGAATAACATTGATCTCTATGAGCAGGCGGTAGCCGAGCGAGTGGTTAGGGACTGTCTGCAAATGGCAATAAAGGAGCAAGACGCTGCGAACATAAATCAATAACCCCACTGTCATACAGAACAGAGACTCCAAAATCACCATACACACCTCGGGGCACCAGATGGTCATTACCGTAAATAAACATAACTTAACTGCATTACCCAGAGTACACCTGGCCTCTTGTTCTTCTGCTCTACCGTGACTGCATAAGATTGTACTTGTGGCCCAGCAGCACGAATGTGGCGTCTGCAGGCCAGAGATCCGTGTCTCATCCTGTGTGTCATTTCCGTGTGCGTTTTTATTTGCGCAAGTATAGAGTTTGCATGGAACGAGTGTTTAATTGTTATTTCTCTGTGAGATAATATCGTCCTCATTAGCTTATACTACCACTGCCGACTACACTACATGTACGCACATAGTCATGTGAGATGCCAATTATTACCTTCAGACTGCAAATGTCATTTTACAGCTAGTTTTGCCTGTTCTGGTTTATGTCACCTGTTCTGATTTATATAGCAATTTGGGGAAGTTTTTACTGACTTCCATTTGTGATGTTAGAGCTCCCTCTATGGGATTTCAGTAGTACAGCAGGTCAATTTATCCACTGCATGGTAGCATATAACATTACTCATTTACTGTTGTTAAAGGCATATGCCACCTCTGGGTGAAATTGAGCCTCCCCCGGCAGTCCCCTGACAAGTGGCAGAAGCGTTTTCTAGCCGACCCAGTCATTCTCTGAATCTGGCAGCACTGACTTTAGTTTAGCTTAGCATAGTTGCTGTAATTGGGTGGTCTCAAATAGCATCACTTGGCTAAAGTGAACTAATTAACTCAAAAATTTTTTCCAAATGCGTTTCGTGATCTGCACATTCTGATCGAGTACAAACGAGAAGCCAATTTCACATCAAAGGACTGACTAGGCGGCAAATAATAGGGTAACTACTGTATTCAGCAGTCAGTTTGTTTTTCAAAAGGGAAAAAAAAGAATTTATGCTAGCATTAAGATAAAATAAGATGAAATAAGATGAAACTGTCTCCAGTGATAAGTAGGACCCTGGTTCACTCGAAAATGAGGCAACCCAACCCAAATCCTCGGGATCCTCAGGAAGCGCCGGTGCTGGTCACGGTACCAAGCAGCCCAAAGAAAAGTTCTGGCCTAACTGGCTCAGAATATCCGGGGCTTGATCATAATGATGGAGACACAAACTGCTCAGTTTAATGTTGGTGAGATGAGACCAACATCAGCGCTGCGTCACCGTTTCTCACATAGCAGCTGAATGTGAGATCGATTCATAGATAAAGATAGTATTGATAAATAATAGTTTGATATTATGAATACATTTTATAATTTGACGCATAGGCTAAACAGCATTAAATATGTCATATTAAAAATCTGAATTTGGTATTATTTTAGAGAAAGAAGCTGATTTTGGGAATGTTTCTTCATTATTTTCTCACATTCTCACTGCTCTTCACTTGTTCTTGTTTATCTCAGCTTCTTTATTGTATTTTTTGTGTTTTTATTTCCTTTCCTATTAAGTATCTTTGGGTGTTCTTAAAGGTGTTATTAAATGTGTTACTATTATATTCATTAAGTTTCTGACAGTTTTCTAGCCTTGCATGTAGAAGATGTTTTATTTTATTTTAACAGAACTTTTGTCAAACACGAGAGATTACGTAGAGGAGAGAGAACAGAACAGAGCTGGAAGAAAGAACTACCAGAACCACTACTTAGAAGGACGAAAAAGACAAATTAATGCTCCTTATTAATCTGAGGTACGGGTAGGACACTGTAAGACCTGTGGTGAAGCACCCTGTAAATATCCCCCCCCCCCCCCAAAGTATGCAAATCCCCCCTTGGTGAAGCATGTAAGGGGGGAATTCCCCCCATTTTGAGAAGTGAATTTCAAGCCCTGCACAAGTAAGAAGTGTCTGACCTCAGAGTCTCCAGTCTGCAGTTTGGATCCTCCAGAAAAACACAGAGCTGCTTCACATCACAAATCTTCAGTTTCTTCCCACTCAGGTCCAGTTTTGTTAGATGGGTGGGGTTTGTCTTCAGAGCTGAGGCCAAAGAATCACAGCTGATCTCTGACAAATCTCTGACACTCTCAAACCTAAAAGAACAAAACATGTAAATATAATCAGATATGTTATTTGCTTTTGCATGTTATGAAAATGAGTGTTAGTGTGACATGTTGCCTTTGTGTTTTGTCTAATTTAAATAACAAAACAATATAGATGATGATAAAATAGTTTTAGCTAAGCCAAATTCATATAAAGATGGTAAAATGGTAAATGGACTGTACGTATATAGCGCTTTTCCAGTCATACTAACCGCTCAAAGCGCTTTACACTACATATCACATTCACCCAATCACACACACATTCATACCCCGATGGGCACATCGGAGGCAACTGGGGTTCAGTGTCTTGCCCAAGGACACTCGGCATGTAGTCTGGGGAAGCCTGGAATCGATCCCACAACCCTCCGGTTGAAAGCGACTGCTCTTCCACCTAGCTACAGCCCCCAAAGAGCACTTTAAAATACAGCATCACCAAATGTACATTATACATAATCCATTTAATTAATACATTAATACATTCAAAAACATTAAAAGACATCAAATGTTACAGGTTTATCGTAAATAAAAACATCACATACATAAAAGCTCCAGTCAGTGAAATTACCTCAAAGTCTTCAGTGTATTGTTTGAACTCTGCACCAGATCAAGCAGCTCCTTCACATCTGATTCCTGCAGGCGGTTGTATCTCAGGTCCAGTTCTGTCAGATGGGATGGGCTGGACTTCAGAGCCGACACCAGAGAACCACAACTGGTCTTTGTCAACCTGCAGTTCTGCAATCTGAATAAAGAATAAAAAGTGTGAGCTGAAGCCAACAGGATGCAGGTTAAAACAGTCAAAGAGAAGCAGAGAAGAAGAGTTCTTATCAACTCATTGACTGCCAGACCTTTTCTGAGCAGAGTACTCCATATTACCATGATTTTTAAGCATTTTCACTGATTTTTGGAGAGCCACAGAAAATTGTGTGCTATGCCTTTGCAAACACTGGCCCTCATTTATCAAACGATCGTACGTCAAAAATCTGTGCATACGACCATTTCCACGCAAGACTCAGCATTTATCAATTTGAACGTGATCGTAGGATACGATCAAATCTCACGACAGCTCCGAGTTCGTGTACGCAAGTTTGAGTCAGTGAGGGTTTGCAGCAGCGCAGCAGAACATGAAAATATTTATTAACCAAACCGCAAACTGTCATTTAAACATAAGTATTCACATATCAGTACAAAGAATAAACCCATTTGCAAAGAAAAAGAAAAAAGGAAAGAGGGAATGTAGAATGTATTCCCAAAATTACAAAAATAGCTGTGACTGAATTTAATTCCTCTATTTAACTCAACAAATTATTAAAATCTTTAACATATAGTTAACATAGGTCTATAGACAAGTGCTTTGCACTCTTCGTGCATCTCCTCATCCCCCTGGTAAACCTGCCACATAGGAGCGGAGAAATGCAAAAAGAAAAAAAAAAAAAAGGCATCAGTACGCACACACGTGTAGGTGCCCAGGTGGAGCGCTGCTTCGGACTGCAGGGTGGGTGTCGGACGGTCCGACTCGGACCCGGCGGGATGAAACGCTGCTTTAGACTTTGAGAAAATCTACAAAACAATCTTGTCCTGTGCAGTGCTGCACATCGCTCGCGCCGCTGGAGAGTTTTGATGCGCTGATCCCCGTCATTTCTAATAAGTAATCTGTACTTTAAAGTTGTATAAGTGCTCAGTCAGTAGACTGTCTGATAGCTTTGCTAATGCAAGTTATCTTTTTTCTGTCCCTGTCTGGGTCAGGCTCGGATGTGACCGGCATCCACCTGTCACCTGTTAGCAGTGTTGTATAGTAACTAAGTAAAAATACTTCGTTACTTTACTTAAGTAGTATTTTTTTCATATTTGTACTTTACTTTACTACTTTTATTTCTGATTACTTTTACTTTACTACATTTTCTGATAAAAATCAGTACTTTTACTCCGTTACATTTAACAGAGCATCTTAGTTACTCGTTACAAAATAACAAGGAACATAACAGCCAATGGACAGTCTTTGTTTTGTTGTAATGGGACTAGTAGCAGCCTTGTACAGCTGTCTCTGAAGCTAAACACACCTTTACCTGCTTCAGCAGCAGGTGTACAGCTGTTTAGCATCACTGGTCCGGTCTTCAGTTCAAGAAGAGCGAGACTGAGTTCTCACCATTTTGAGAAACAACTTCTTTTGAGGTTGAACAAAACGTTTTTCTGGGTTCAGCAATAACTGGATGGACAGTTCATGTGCTGTTGACCTGCAGTCATGTTAAAGTTCAACCAATCAAGTTTTTTGTTTGCTTGCATCACCTTCGAGCACCAAGAGTTTATTAGGAATGATTTTATATTGAATGCACGTGGGTATGAATGTTGGTAGGCATGCACACAGGTGTTTGTGTGTATTTTTCTATATGGTTGAGTTTATGTAAGGAGGTACTGAAGTTCCTTTACACTTTGCAAATTAAAACTTAAAAATTAAATTAAAAAGAAATAAAGAAAATGTTAAACTCAAATTTCTGATTGCGTTTTATTAACAGTACTTTTTACTTTTGATACTTAAGTACAGTAAATACTAGCTACTTTTTAACTTTTACTCAAGCGATATTCTAGCAGGCAACTTTCACTTTTACTTGAGTCATTTTCCAGTAAGGTACTTTTACTTTTACTCAAGTATGGCTTTTGGGTACTTTATACAACACTGCCTGTTAGAGTGCAGCGGTTGCACTGGTGACAGGGGTGGGGGGATGGACGGTGCCGGTGAAATCTTTTGGTGGCAAGTTTCATATTGGACCACTTTTTTTTTTAACCCATTGGCTAAAGAATTGTGACGTTGCCATCGGATGTGGGCTATTGTTAAATTTCATAACTAATAAAACGAATAAACCATATCAACCAGGCCTAGATTGAGACTTTTATAAATATCTCAGCCGGAGTCGTTCACACCGGTGAGGCTGACTGGCCTCTTCTGTGCAGCGTTTTTGTGCACGTCTCTGACTTCGGTTTTTAAGCTGCCAAACAGCACCTCTTTAATCTTTCCCACCTCACAAATGAGAAATTCTGTCTTGATCCCCTCCAAAAGTTTCTTTTTTAGCAGAATCTCTCCTCTCCATGGTTCAACCTCGCTGGGTGAAGCCTCATCATTATGCATGTTTAAGGGCGTAACCGTGGGCGTGACATTTAAATGACGATGGATTTCAGCTGTGGAATTTATCAAGACACTTGTTCGTAGGACGAGATTGGACCGATACGAACGTTTTAATAAATCACACGTGGGTCCAATCATACGACCATTTTTACGATCAAATGTGCGACCATTTCTACGATCGTTTGATAAATGAGGGCCACTGAATGTACCAAAGGAAAGTTTAGACTCTCTTCTTTTATCAGGAAAAAAACATGTTTGTAGTCTTTTCCATTTTTTAGTAATCTGCAGCAGAACATGGGTTTGCAGTAAAAATGCTGCTTTTGACCAAAAAGGTAAAGAAAACAAGCTTTAAATGCTGCAGTGCACTTCAAGTGGACAAGTGTCTTTGTTGCCAATATTTTTTTCATTTAGTGACACCTTCATTTCAGCTTTCAGCTGCCGCACTTCGCCGCTGTATCTCAATCTATGGATCGCGTCTTTGATCGATCGTGTCACTGTCTGTCACTGATCAGTTTTTCTACAAACTTTCCTCTAACATCCACCGCCTAAACTGCTTCGATTACCAGCGGTCGCCATATCCCAGGTATGGGATTGCGCAATTCCAGGTGTAATGGAAACCCAGCTTGTGATTACAATTAGTTGGACTCACCTGTGCGCACTAGCTGCTTGGAGGATGCAGGAGTGGGGTGAGCTCAGGAGTGAATTTTCTTGTTGACCGCAACCATAAAGTACAGCTAAGTGACTAAGTTTTTGCCTTGTCTTGTCGTCCGTTTTTCCTTGCAAAGTTCAATAACGTTGAGTATGATGTGGAGAATAAAGGTGAGACAAAGAAGTTCTTAGTGCGCGTGATCAGTGATCTCCCCTGTTTAGCTGGCTGGTTTGGACAGTTAGCCGCAACAACATTAATGACAACATGCTGCTGCTTCAATAAAGACTTAGTGACTTCATCTCTGAAACTCTGCAGCTCCACCAGAGGCTCCATCCAGACAAACCAGACAAATCATTCAAGTTAAAAGAAAACAAACATGTGAGGATGAATTTTGGAGGAAATGGGAAGAAATTCTCAGAAATGTTTAAAGTGCTGATGATACGTTTGACATTTTTTTGCAATGTTTGCCATTTTGCCATCATGAGGACCAAAACGTTCCTCATGATGATCTATGTAACAGAAACTGGACATGACGTCTGCCAGAGAAAGTTCTCAGCATTGTTGTCAACTTAGCGACTTTTCAGGCCCCTCTAGCGACTTATTTTCAAAAAAGTGACTAAAGACTAATCTAGTGACTTTTTCTGGTGTTCATGGAGACAGAACTTCGTACTCCACCTGTTGATCGGGTGCTGCCTGCTGTTGGCCCCTCCCTCCCTGTTTCCCAGCACTCACTCACTGTTCATGCTATCCTGGTGCAGCAGCGACCCTTCTGAGCTGCTGTGAGATGATCACTCCTCCTCATCCAGATTATTTCCCATGATGCATTGTGGCATACCTGGGTCTTTTTTGCATCATGACTCAAATGTGTACGTCACCCCTTCAGTATCCTTGTAAATTAGCAATGGAGCATGTTAAACAATAATAAAACGGAGTGCCATTTAATGATATTGCACATGCGTGAAATTGTTTGTCTATCATAGTGACGTCATTTAGCGACTTCTGGCAACTTTTGGGTCAGCCAATAGCGACTCATCTCCCTGAGGAGTTGGCAACAGTGGTTCTCAGCTCATTAAACATTGAAGTCAGTGGCTTCATTGCGGTTTTTAAGTTCCTTTTCCAGTTTTACAGACAAACAGTAAAGACTCAGACTGCATTGCCAGTTAATGTTTAAAAGCTCGTAAGTACAGAATTAGTTTATTTAAGTTTCCAACAGATCCAACATTTTATTTTGAAGAGGATAAAGAAGCAGGTCAGACTTACTGAGTAACAGTTGGAGCTCTCTGCACGTCTGTCCTGTCTACAGCTTCTGTTTACTGGAACTGTTGAGACTTCGAACACATGGAACTGCAATCATGTCCACTGGAATATTCTTCTTCAACCATCGTTGCTTCATTCAGATTCCTATATTTTTATATTTTTATATTATATTTTATTATATTTATTATATACACCGTGGGTTTGAGAGGACTGTGATTTCATCTGTGCTATGTGGCGAACATGTGGCACATTTGACAATAAAGTTGACTTTGACTTCATTAGATCGGTCATAAAACTACTGTATGTACAGACAGCTGCTGCTCGGTTATATGAGGACTTCTCCGGTTATCAGATCTCCTCCAGCTGCTTCCAAAGATGCTTCCTTCCCTCCATCCTCATCTTTAGAAAAGGGAACTATTTAAAACTCAACTGGAACCATGTAAGTTATCTTCTCATTTTTAAAGGCTAATTATTTTCCGCAAGCTAACCACTAGCCACAAGATAACTTGTTAGCCGGTTAGTCCTGAGCTAACACAGGGAATGAGTGCCTCTCCTCTGTCACGCCTGACTAGAACCGGTGCAGCTTCTTAGCATTTGTGGGTCCGCTCCTTACAGTTCTGAGTATGCTCGGTGTCGGCATCGCATGCTTTTAGTTGAACCAGTGGACTTGAGGCTGGGCGACAGACTGTAGGCAGCTGACTACGGTTCTAGTCCGGTTCTAGTCATCTAGAGTGTGATTTCCCAAAATTCATCATCACCATCACACTCTTCTGAACTGGCTGATGATCCACCAGTGGTGGCCGGCCCATGGGGGGCGCTGGGGCACCGCCCTCCCTGATATGAAGAGATAAATTTAAAATATATTTTTATAAATTAACTTATAAATGTCTTAATAAATGTTTTACTCTCTAGAGAGTGTACCTATATTCAATATGAATTATACAAACTACATTTCCCACCACTGTCATTCATTCATCAATGAATTTCCACAGACAGACTCGTATCGTCTCTGTCTTGGGGCGACGATCAGACTGCCCCAGATGTGCAAACAATCTGCCAATCATGTACTATTGCTAGGGAAATTTAATAACTAAGTAACCAATCAGCGTCACATAATTTTATGGTCTTGGGGCGCTGGAAATACTGCCCTAAGGTTAAAATAAAAGGCTTCTGTGCTCAGTGCGCAGGTGCAGTACATCAGAGGGATGATGGCAAACTTAACGAGCGAGGTGCAGCTTCCACCAAATTTGGCGAGATCCTTTTTTATCTACCCGTTTGTCAGAAGAACAATGGAGGAGAAAATCCGAGTGAAGGAGTTGGGACCAGACAAACCTGACCTTATAATCAACCAGCATACTAAGGAGAAAAATAAAGTCTACAATAGGAGTTTTCGCTGGAGTTGGTTCGAGCGCAAGTCGTGGTTGACAGGGTGTGGAATGGCCAACGCTCTTTTCTGTTTTCCCTGTATTCTTTTTAAAAGCCACAAGTGTGATTTAACGTGGACACAGTCAGGACAAACTGATCTGAAGCACCTCTCCGAACGCATCAAGAAGCATGAACAATCAAGGGTTCATATGGAAAACTGCATCAAGCTAGCTGTGCTAGGAAAGATTAGCATAGCAGCCCAGCTGGATGACGGACACCGCGTAGCGGTAAGAAGGAACAATGAAGAGGTTGATACGTTCACTGTTATGCCCACCAATTAAACCTAGTAATGCAACAAGCAACATTCCACATCCCACAGATCAGTCACTTTTTTTCTGATATCGGGGGATTTTCTTCCTTTTTTTCCCCAAGTCAAGCAAGAGAACCGCAGTGCTTGATGAGGTGGTGGCGCATCGCCTTCCAAGTGCATCAGCTACGCGCTGGAACTTCAACAGTCGCGCTGTTAACACGGTATATGAACACAAGGCTGAGCTGGTGAAGTGTTTCGAGACCATCTGGAACAGAGCTGAATTTGACGGCCCTACAAAGAGAGAGGCTGGTGGCTATGTGAGAATGCTGGAAGATGCTGCTTTCTGTTTTTTCCTGGCTGTCTTTCACAAGATAATGCCACATGTGGACATGCTGTATAACCAGCTGCAAAAAAGAAACACCGATTCTGTCTACATCTCAGGAGTCATCCAGAGATTCACCGACAGCATGCAAGCTATCAGGTAAACTAAGCATCTGATCTCTGTAGTGTTGCACAAATTTTAATTTTCTTTGAGTAAACTAGTTTAGCTCTTAATGTGTATATCTCATCTTATGTATTGAATTTCCCTTCTGCAATAAAGTATTTTCCATTTAATTGAAGCAGTGAATTTATCTTTTACATTTTGGACAAATTTGAAATGTTCAAATACAATGACTTAATTTACAATTCAGTAGCATGTTGGTCTTATATATCTTTATATAGGAACCAATTTTCAGAAATAACTTTTTAACTTATAAATTGTTTCTGTATCATCAGGGAGGCTGTTCCTGGTCTAGCTGAAGATCAGGACGACAGGGGACCTGTACAGGAGCCACCCTCAAAGAAGCGGAGGACATTGGGAGAAGACAGACAAAAGCATTTGGCATTGGAGGTCAGCACTTGCAGCTGCCACCTATAGGGGATAGAAGGAATGCAGTACTCATTTATTTTCAGACATGTCTGAAATTTGTTTTGCATCACATCAGCCAAATGATTACAAAAAAAAAAACCATACTCAAACAATATAGTTTTCCAGGGGACGACATCCAAAAGGTACACACATGAAATCATTTCCATCATTCCACCATCACCACCTCACCCCCCAAATGTCCACCTTCACACATCATCATCACTCACACCGGGTTTCTCAGAGTACTGAGTTGTAATATTGACTGAAGAATGAACTTTTAGTCCAACTTCAAAACCCGGCATCTGTCCTGTGTTCATTACATGATTTGGATCAGATTCTATTTTTAGTCAGTCTCAGCATATTTTTCTGATAGCATGTTTTGTGGAGTTGATTTAAAGGTTGTCCGATAATCTTGGAGTATATTTTTATTTGTTGTTGTCGTTTTGATCTGTCCAAGGTGGAATTAGAGGTGGAATTACAGTGCTGGGGGACAGATGATGGCAAATGTATTAAACAGAAGAAGAAAAAGAGCTTATCACCACACTGGCCATTTGAAATAGTGCTACTGACTGAAATGTACATTGTCATGATATGAATATAAAGTCATCTTGTGTTATTACAATGTTATAGCTGTTCAGGAAACAAAAGGAGAATTATAGCCTACTGTTTAAAATAGAATGTTAAACCTGTTTCTTACCCATTTTTTTAAATTCCATCTGATGTCATAGGTCTGTGACACCATTATGTCCCATGCCAAGGAGAGGTTTTCCTTCACCAAACACCTGGTCAGCGCCACTCTGCTGCAAGGAGACTTGTTCCCACAACACAACAAGAAGTTCCCAGATGCAGCACTGGATACCACGGTGGAAGCCTATCCCTCACTGGACAAGGCCAGACTGAAAACAGAGCTGTCCCTGATCTACAGTAATGAGGAGTTCCAGAGTTGCAGTGGTGCACTGGCTCTCTTTCAGGTTCTGATGGAGAATAACCTCCAAGACACATTTACAGAAACTGTAAGTCTCCTCAACATACTCATCACCACACCAATGACCACATCAGAGTCAGAGAGGTGCTTCTCAACTTTAAAGAGGATAAAAACTTTCCTAAGGAATACCATGGCACAAGATCGCCTCAATGCTCTGGCGATGCTCTCCATAGAGAAAAAGCTCGCACGGGACATCCCTGATTTCAACACTAGAGTCATTGAGAAATTTGCCACTCAGAAAGAGAGACGGGCAAAGTTCCTGTACAAATAAGAACTGTCTACCCCTCCACTCAGTCATCATATTCCCTCACCTTAGTAACATAAACATACCTTCCTTTCTTTCTCTCTTTCTTTCTCTCTCTCTCTCTCTCTCACACTCACTCACTCACGATTTGTATAGATTAAGTTGATCAAACCTTTTGATTGTTGTTGATTATTGTGTTAGATACTGTTTCTTTCTAAAGCAGAGGTGGGCAACTCCGGTTCTCGAGGGTCGGCATCCTGCAGGTACGAGGAGTTTCTCTGCTGCAACGCACCTGACTCCAATCAACAGGTAATTATGCAGAGCTTGATGTGAAACTCTTCATAAGTCACAAGGAAACTCCTGATACCTGCAGGATGCCGACCCTCGAGGACCAGAGTTGCCCATCCCTGTTCTAGGCATGTAACAATATGAAAATTTTATGTCATGGTTATTGTAACCAAAATCATCACTGTTATTGTTATTATCATGGTATTGGTGAAATCTGCTCACAATGTTCAAAAAGTACTTATACTGTACACATACTCAGATCATTTCATCCAAGTTTTAATTAAAAAAACAACAAAATATGAACCAGTGCAATGGACTTTCTGTAGGCAGAAACATTAAATAACATGTAAACATCATACTAAGGATATAACAAGAATCGATAAAAAGATAAATCGGGATATAATTCCCTGATGATTAGTCTCACCATTTCAGATTATAATTATGTTAAAACCGTGATTAAGGGACAAAGTCTGAAGTCTGAATGTATTTTGATATTTTTTAAGGATGCTTTGAGGAAACTTATTTGTTTTGTTTGATGTGATGTTTACATGTTATTCAATGTTTCTTCCAACAAAGTCCATTGTGCTTGTTACGATATAGATTTTTTTTCCGTTTGATTTTTTAAATTGAAACTTGGATGAAATGAGTTTATTATGTGTACAGTATAAGTACTTTTTGAACATTTTGAGCAGATTTCACCAATACCACGATAACACTAACTAATGATTTTGGTCAGACTAATCGTGGCATGAAATTTTCATATTGTGACATGGCTACATCAAACATAAATGCATTAAAGATGCATCTCATGAAGATAAGAGGGTTCATTGCTTTATGCAAATTTTAAAAGAAAACCAAGAACACTTCACTTCACATTCAGTGATCAAGACTTGATCTAGTCTGATAAGGTTTCAGAAGAACTGTTCCAGAAAGGAGATTTTCACTGTTACATGTACCTAATTAGAAATCACATGTTCATATCAAAGCAACATTGCCATACTAAATAAGGTAATGTGTCAGAAACATTGAAATACTTAATACCATAAATAAGTTTCCTCCCAGCATCCTTAAAAAATATGTCAAAATACATCCAGAAGGGACTTTGTCCCTTTAGAAGGGAAATGACCTCCAGAGATGTCCCTGCAGTGGCTTCTGTGCCCTCCACCATGTTTTCAGAGCCCAAACATTGTAACCCGTGTCTGAGGAACTGCTGATTCTTTTCCTGGCAATCAGAAACATCACTGGGAGTTTTTCGATGTGTAATAATCACGGTTTTAACATAATTAAAATCTGAAATGGTAAGACTAATCATCAGGGACTTATATCCTGATTTACCTCATCAATTATTGTTACATCCTTACCTTGTTCTTAAGTATTCATTGAATATTATACAGTTAAATGTTCATAGACGTTATCTCTGCAACTGGTGACTTTCTAGGAGAAAATTAAATGATTACTGTTAAATTGTATTTATTGTCCGATTGTTTTTTTGAATTCTTATTCTGGATTAGTTGGAGACATACACTATATCAGCCCCACCAAAAATATTTTTCACCAGCCGCCACTGTGATCCACCACACAAACCAGTTCCAATCTAACTGTTATGGAGCATCTTTCATGTTTCCTACGGCTTTGATTATGCATGTAAATCAATGAGCTGACTGCAACTCCCTATCTCACTGACGTCACGTCATGGAGGCTAGGTTTTGCTAACAAAGAGCTAGCTGCAAATACAAGTCTGAATGACTTCTAACAGCACAGAACTACTCATTTTGTCATGGTGTGTTGTTCTATGGTAAAATTACTTGCAGTTAAGGTCGTGTCATCAGCAATTTAAAGGTAAAAAAAATGCTATACTGATGTCTGTTGGTCATATAAGTTGTGAACCTGGGGAACACTGAACATGTGTTCCTGCAACATCACCAGAACCCCCTTCTTCCACCACATCACTCCCGTTCTGCATCAGCTTCACTGGCTTCCAGTCAAATTCAGATCCACCTTCAAGATCCTCCTTCACACTTCTAAAGCCACCCACAACCTTTCTCCTCCCTACCTGTCCGACCTCATCCATATTGCCACTTCCTCCCGCTCTCTGAGGTCCTCCTCCTCCCTTCACCTCACCGACCCTCCCGCCTGCCTTAGCACCATGGGGAGCAGAGTTTTCAGTCGCTCTGCTCCCAAACTCTGGAGCTCTCTCTCCCCAGACCTTAAAAACACCAACAGCTTCTCCCTTTTCAAAGCCAGACTGAAAATCCACCTGTTTAAAACTGCATATAATCTGCAACACCATCTGCTCACATGCTTATTGCTTTTAATTTGTTGTTCTCATTTATCCTTGCCTTTTACTGTGCTTTTTGTGTTTTATTGTTGCGATGCAAAGCGTCCTTGGGTGCCATGAAAGGCGCTATGAAATAAAATGTATTAATATTATTATCATTGTTATTATTATGTATGTCACTGTTTGACTCATTCAAAGCGTGTTATCTAATAAATACGTCACAAATTTAGGAGGAAATTCAGTGCAAACCGACTACTGCTCATCCTCATACTACTGTAGGTAGAAGTGCTGGAGATGGAAAAATTTAAATGAAGAGAGAGGATTTCTGCACACTTGCATCCGTGTAATTTGACTTTATTGAGCTTTCGGTCTAGAAGACCATCAGAGCACCAACCTAACCTGATGAAGGTCTTCAACTAGGGGTGGGCGATATGGCAATAAAATTATATCACAATGTTTTCTTTACGAAATCACAATCTCAATTTTTTCATGATTTTTTTTCCATGTAGATCATTCAGACTATTTTGTAAGTTATTTACCAAGTAAACCAAACCAATTTACCTATTCAAAATCATACCCCTGAAAAGAGAAAAAGATCCTTTAAACAGGGTGCTTCTCAAGCACTTGTTTAATTAGCTGAGAAAAAATGTTTCATAACAAGGCAGCACCAGTCTAATGACTTCAACTGATTTTTTAAGAGTTCACATTATTAAAATACAATCAATACTAAAATACAATAAATAAAACCAAACATCAACAACAGCTTTTAGGAGAAGTCATATCAAATACAAATGTCACCTCTTGTGAAACAATAAACTTCAGCCGCCAAGTAAACTTTACAACTTTTCCACAACTTTTAATGAAAGTTACGTGAACTTTGACCTCGTTTGTCTCTGACCTTTCAGAGCAGCCAATGAGATAACAGCTCTATGTAACGCAGTCAGAAGCTACATACAGAGGAGGAAGGGAAACTACAAGAAAAACTGCATTAAAACTGCCTAAAAGACAGATCATGCTCTTGATAGGAGTAATGTGTAGCAAAACTTTAGCAGTCAGATCGGAGTAGCAGGTTTTGAACGGGCAGAGTTTACGAACAACCGTTAAGCTCGATGCAATGCTAATGCTAGTTCAGCCGTTTGTGTATGTTTCAAGCAGATGCTCTGAGCTCTGCTGCGTCCGTTTAGCACCTCTACGTCCTCCCTGGTAGTGAGTGAATCACAAGTTTCTTATGTGAAGTGGAAGCATGTGTCTCCCCAGCGGTTTAGTTGCCTTGTTGAACACCTATCAGCGTTGTGTTTTTACCTGTGTGGGCGGAGGTGTGGCTGCCGTCTCCTCACCTTCTGACTGTCTGCAGACTGAGCTGCTGCCTCCTTCAGTGATTAAAAACACTGGTCGTATTTCCATAAGACGTACGGACCTCATCCTTGCAAACTTTGCAAATCCAAACCAGTTCCATATGACCGAAGTTTAACTTTTTTTGCGAGCAACTCCTCACTTTCATACTAGTTAGCAGCCATGCTTGCTGTCGCTCGTGTTTGGGAAAGAGGGGAGGGAGATAAACACAACACCATGCTGACACACTTTAGCTCGCTCTAAATGGTTCACCGGTGTCTGTCATGTCAACATAAGGTGGGCAAGTGTGTGGTGTGATTTGGCAGAGAGGGAGAGGAAAAAAACATGGTGTAAAAGGACACAGCTGCATTCAGACGGCTCCATGGACTTTGTGTTTTGGCAGAATATCAGCACATTCAAAACGTTCACGATCTTATATCGTCATATCACAAAGCCCTATCTGCAACACTGAAAGCTCAACAAGTAGGATTAAACAACGAGGAGCCGTGCATTACAAGGATTTAATGCACGACGCAGTCTAGACCACCATGACGCACAGCAACCACAGCCTCCGAGACTCTGTTCAGATAGGTGGACAAGCCCGGATTAAGGAAGCATGGGCCCCTGGGCACAAAGTCTTGAAGGGCCCCTCCAATCACAACCAAAAGGACATCATATATAATGTCCATCATTCAGATTTCACTCCGCATTATTGTAAAACAACATTTCTCAGCTGGCAGTAACATGAAGACACTACACTGCGATCAAACTATAGCGCATGTAAATATCTGGAGTTTCTTTGCGTCTTTTTTGTCTTCCTCCTATCTCTTTCTTTCTCTGTCCTCCTCTTATGTCTTTATAAACTATCAGAGCCAGATTACTACAGACCAGCTGTCCTCACATGTCACATCATGAAAGTCCTGCAGAAACTGTCATTGGCTCACCTCAATAGGCAGTCAACATCTCTCAGGATACATTCCAGTTTGCATATCATAATGTTCTTGAGGTTGAAAGCACCATCATACCTGCTTCAGAGATCTCACTCTCATCTGGACCAATCAGGCAGCACTTTGAGGGTCATGTTCTTTGATTTTTAAAGTGTTTTTAATACGATTCAGCTGCTTTGTTCCAGTATGTGAGAAGCTCCATGAGTTCCAGGTGGATTCCTCCTCCACCACCTGGATTTCTGACCAGCTACCAAACAGACCACAGTGTGTCGGAGATGGAGGTCAGCAGCACTGAAGCACCACAAGGCACTGTACTCTCACCATTTCTGGTTGGTCACTTGGTGAGATGGTGCAGAATCAACTCATCTTCAACACAAACACAACATGAGAGATGACTGTTGACTTCAGGAAGAACTGGAGTCATTTATTTTCTATAAATTCTATAACTCAGTATCCCTAGCTTGATGGATAACCTTTCACCTGATATAGTCAAAGTTCTCTGTTTTATCTTCAACATCATGACAGCCACAAACTCAACAGGAGGACGGACTGAGCTTCTGTATGTGCACCATCAACCTGTCTTGCTCGGTTTTGTTTTTCCTGGTTTTTCTTGTCTTTTCTCATCAGCATGCTGAAAACTTGTCCTCATTAGATAAATCTGCTCTTACCAGTTTAATAGTTACAGTCCACCTGGTCCATTCTCTCTTTTTTAAATTAATAAAGCTCAATAATAAATTTAATAAATCTCCCACAAATATTTTTTGTGCGAATTCTTTTGCCCCTTTTTCAAGGGAAAAGTGAAACTACTAAATCTCTCAAGATTATTTTTAGGTTTGATAATAAAAATAAAAGTGATACATAAGACAGTAAAGTCATAAATAGAAAATTATACAGCAGTTTTAGTTAAAGCCAATAAGAAAAATTGCCCCATCTATTGAAAATAAATGGTGTTACATAATGTAAAAATAAATATCTAGTGTACAACTGCTGCTCATCCTCAACCACAAATCCAGCAGGAGCTCTGTTCTTCCTCATAAAATAAGATAAACCTTTTTTTCTGTCACAGGGTGACAAAATTGTGTATTTGTCTAGATTGTCTCATCTTTTTCCCTTCAGTTTATGATATAATGTGAAAACGACACAACAAACTTCCAGAAAGACGCTATCATTTACAACTCTGATCCTCTTCCTCACCGCTGCACAGCTGAACACAGCGCACACGCCGGTGTCTTTACCGTAATGTGATGCATATCAGCGCAAAGCTGCGCTTCTCGGCTTTCAGAATCTACTGAAATTACGTCAATTGCGGAAGAGGTCGAAGAGTTATGGTCATTGTAAGAACGTTAGCTAACGTACCTTATGTTATTTCGCCAGCAGCATATCCAGTTAAAAAGACGCTGCTACTGGAAGCCAGACCGAGAGGTGACGGTGGGGCCGCTTTCATGAGTTCTGCTCCAGTCCACCAGTCTAGTTACAAACTCTCCACTGAGAGAGCTGCTGCTCTGTAGTATTCATAGTTGGTTAGTCCTCTGGGGCCCCCTACTGGCTGGAGTACTGATGCATTTCCATGTATTCCTGCCAAGCGGAGCCTCTGATCTGATTCTGTTCTTTTCCTCACAGTGGGCCCCACGTAGGTGTGGGCCCCTGGGCCTGTGCCCAGAATGCCCATTGGATAATCCGGCCTTGTAGGTGGACTGTTTTTCTGAACTGTAAATCTCATGTTATAGAGCTCATCAAAGGCCCATAAGCTCTAAGTAGATGAGATGTACAAGGAAAACAAAAGGGGACCCAAAATAGAACCCTGAGGAACCCCACCGGTTAACTGAGTGGGGTCAAAAAAGCAGACTTCCAATTGGACCTTACATGTCCTATTTGTAAAGTAGGACTGTCCATGTGACCCTTCCCTTAGAAAACAAAGTCTGAAGAAAACTAGAACGCAGGATAAGTCATTGAAGAAGAAAACAGGAAACCACCTTGATCAGTATATCAGTCTTTAGTCTGCAGTCAACTCACCTTTCACATGATATTAACATCAACAAAGAACTGAATATTGATGGCTGACCTCAGAGTCTTCAGTCTGCAGAGTGAATTTTCCAGAAAACTGCACATCTCTTTCAGTCCAGTCTCCATGTTGTAGTTCCAGCTCAGGTCCAGTTCTGTCAGATGGGACGGGTTGGACTTCAGAGCTGAGACCACAGAAGAACAGCTGATCTCTGACAACCTGCAGTTCTCCAATCTAAATAAAGAATAAAAAGTGTGAGCTGAAGCCAACAGGATGCAGGTTATCTATGTTCTTGTTTTATACTCAGGACCATATACTGGATACTGGCTAATATCAGCTATTTCGGCCAGTATATATATATATATATATATATATATATATATATATATATATATATATATACACACACACACACATATATATATATATCAATATCCATCAATCCATTGATTGATGGATTGATAGATCCATCAATCAATCCATCCATCAATCCATAAATCAATCCATCAATCCATAAATCAATCCATAAATCAATCAATCAATCTTTATTTATGAAGGGCTTTTTCAGCAGGTTGTGCGACGCAAAACGTTTTACAGTTTAAAAACATTCCCGCCCACTGCCCTTCACAACCACCCCCCCCTCCCCAAATATATATATATTAAATCATATATATATATATATATATATATATATATATATATATATATATATATATAATATTAATAATAATAAAAAACTCCCCAACTTAAGTACATTGATATACCTGAGGCTAAGTACAAATGGAATAAGTGAGGGAACCCCGTAGGGCTAGGGAAAAAAATCAGTACACCTAAATATCGCAATATCTTTATATGCTGATATCATATCGATATGTAAAAATGTGGTATCCATCTATTTTACTAATGAAATCTCGCGAGATTTCGTTGTTCAGTCAAGAAATCTTGCAGAAATCCGGCAGACTGTTCCACAGGTGAGGGCCGTACCACTGGAACGACGCCTCGCCGTGTGTGTGTCCTGGCTTTGGGAATGACTAAAAGCCTGGGTGCAGGGACCGTGAGGGCTTAGGGTAAAAGCAGTTCTGAGAGATAAGAAGGTCCAAGACCATTAACACATTTAAAAACCATTAAAGAACCCAAAAATCGATCCTAAAACACACAGGGAGCCAATGCAATGGCCAATGGGAGCCTGGTGACAATTAAAATTGGAGGACTGCTAAGAACAATTGCATGGTGTTCAAAGGTGTCATATTGATTAAATAAGGCAGGTTTGGTGGCAAGAGTTGTGGATGTTATTGAAGCAGTGCCACCTCCCCTTTTGCTACTTCTTGTGGAAAAAGCAAAGTTAAAATCAGGCGGTGAGGCCTCAGCAAGGACAGTAGTCGCATCTGCACCCAGCCAGCTCTCAGTTAAAAACAAACAATCAAGTTCATGGTCTAAAATCAAATCATTCACAATAAAAGACTTTTTTGAGAGAGATCTTGCATTTAAAAGAGTGCAGAGGTTTGGGGGAAGTTTTGTTTTGGGGTTTGATAATCTGACTGTCAACTAATCTTAGAGTCCGGTTTGTTCTGGTGGTCCATTTGTGGTTCTTCCTGTGTGTAATTATGGTGGGGATCAGTGAGAAAGGTCCGTCTATATTGTCCTGGTATGAGGATGGTGTGGACTGGTCAGGCAGTGCACTAACCATGGGGGGCCAGATGGGGGAGCTAATGAGTGATGGGGGGTTGTTGTGTGCTGGCTGTGGTGGTGCAGAAGTAGAACGGGGTGCTAAGGTGTGTGATGTAAATAGTCATGAATGTGCAGCTAATATTATTGAATATTTTAAGTTGTTTGCCAGTATAAATGAACCTAAGTGATTTGGGTGCAAACCGTCAGATTTGAAAAACGTGGGGCGATTCCAGAACAGATTGAAGTTGTCAACAAAGCCAATGTTGAAGGTTTTACAGGTGTGTTGAAGCCAACTTTTGAGTCCGAGCAGCCTGCTAAAACGCTCCGATCTACGGTTTAGAGTGGGGATGGGACCACTAATAAAAACGGATTTGCCGCTGTTTTTTAAATCCCCAAAGAGATTCATAAAATCCAGCTTTGTCACTTCGGACTGATGAAGGGAGATGCCGTTGGTCCCGACTAGGGATGTAACGATTACCGATAAAATGGTAAATCGTGATAAAATTCCCAACAATTAGTAATACCGTTTCAAATTCAAGGTATCGTTAAAACTGCGACTGATTACTGCATTTTGAAAAACATGCTATGATGCTACTTATTGCCAGGAAAAGCATCGACATTCCCAGTTTGCGTTATTTAATTTATGAAAACATGGTGGAATGCAACAAAGGCACCCACATGGACAGTGCTATGGAGATTTTCCCCCTTTAAAAATAACAAAGTAGATGTCTAGACCCATTTTGGATATTTTTAAAGATGCTGGTGGGGTATTACAATTATACCATGATAATAATGATAACTGCGATCATTTTGGTCAAAATAACCATGATGAGGAGGGTCGTTAGTGGGATGAGAGGAGGTGGATGGGAAGGCCGGGTTGGCTGGCTCAGAGGAAGAGTCTCGGGGAGCGCTGCTGGAGCTTTGGGGGCCTGGACGCTGGTAGGTGGCTGTCGGTTGTTGTTCCCACCAGCGGCTGCAGCGGATTGATCGGGCCTGGGAGCCGCTGCTGCTGAGGCCCAACTAGGCCGAACCAGTGGGGTAGAGTGTCTGCGAACCGCATCTGCGAGGAGTCGCCTGCGTGACGCTGAGGAGGAGGACACAGACCGGGGCCTCGTTGGCTCGCGAGGCAGATTAGCAGCGGTAGCGGACCCAACCAGGTGGCTGGCCGCTGTCTCCATGACAGCTACCGCAGAGGTGGGTGCCGCGGCTCCATCCTCTGCGGTCTCTGACCGTAATCCCAGCTGATGGAGCGAGGAGGTGTCTCCAGCCATTCCTCTGGAAATCCGCAGATCCAGCGCCAGGTCCCCTGCAGAATGTGACAGCTCATCAAAGCGATTTTGGAGGCTTAGTGGTGGTGGAAGCTCCTGAGGTGAGGCCCTTTTCCCACCACGGACCACTACTTTGGTCCAGGATCGCTGGGGCTTTGGTGTGGAGGAGGATGTATGAATTGCGGGGTCCCAAAGTGCAGTGTCCTGAAGAGCCGAGGTAAGTGAAGCGATTTGCTGTGACTGTTCAAAGGCAACATCCGAAAATTTAGTGAGCAGTGCGTCTTTGTTTTTTATTTCAAGTGATAGTCGTTTGATGTATTCTAAGAGGTAATTGATCCTTTTGTTTGCTTTCCTTAACTTTGTGGAGTCTCTGGGGGACGAGCTTGAGTCCATGTTTAGCTGCCGTTGTGGTAGTTCCCGCTTGTGGGTGGTGGCGGGTTTAGGGCCCGACTGCGAGAGTAGGGCCTGGAGGCCGGATCCTGGGCTTGATGGTTTGTGGCAGGCTCCAGGCCTGGCGGCCAGTGAAAGATCCTGGGCCTGATGGTTGGTTGCAGATTCTGGGCCAGCAGTTGGTGATGGATCCCAAGGCCAGTGGTTGATATCTGAGCCTATTCAGCTCTCTCCTGTCGCTCTCAGATAACTTTTCTTTTTTTTAAGCCCCCAATATCGGTATCGGCCCCAAAAATCTCATATCAGTCGGGTTCTTTACACAAGGGCTTTCAGGGGAACCTTTCTTTTAGGTCTGTACTACGACTTCACAAGTCACGTGCATGCACATATTTACGCACAGTCGCCTGATCAAAAATGTGTTTACTGCCAAAAACATTTTTCTGCTATCAGAAATAAAAATGAACAGATAAACATCTACTCATCCCATAAAAAGAAATCTGAATTTGGCATCAAATTTGTTACAAAGCTGAACCAGATCCACCAAACCCCACTTTATCCTCCTTATTTATGGAGATTCTGACAGTTTTCACGCCTTAGATTTAGAATATTTATCACCAGGTCCAGAAATAAAGTCACGCCATTTCTGGTGCTATTTGAAATATCCAAGAACTTGTTTCACCATCTAAACCGCTCACACCCAGGCTGCACTATATGTTATTATTTTTTATAATGATCAATTATTAGCAATGTTGTGATCGTCCCCCCTCTTCTTGGGACCGAGAACCTCTCCCACTGGATCAAAATTCATGACTCTGTTTGTTTCTCCACCAGGAAAGCAGAGTCCTCAAGAATGTGGGGGTCTTTGCAAAAGTTTCACCTTGTCTCACTAAATTCACAGATAAGGATTTTACACCTCAGGATCCTGGCTCTAAGAAAACACGGACCAGATGGTCCCACAACGCTAAGATTGATTTACATACATAAGTCACTGTTTGGGGTCACAGACAGCAATTTACACCATTCCCCTGAACTCCGATCTGAAGGTGAGAGAGGAACTGGACTTTATCAAACGGTGACATTCAATCAGGATGGGGGTGTCAGACCCCCGTAGGAGCCAATTCACATCTCAGGACATTCCGATGGGGGGGGAGTCTTGAGACCTACCCCAATCTGAATCACCCAAGACCAAAGAATGAAAGAGTGTTTGCTATCAGTTAAATAGGACCTAGTAATGTAGTCTCACTTTATTGTATGTTGATGGGTTAACAGAAATGCCGCATTATATTTGGGGCTACCCATATATATATAAGCTCTGACATTGAGGTTTACTATATATCATGACATTTAGGATAATGGTTATTACTCGGTTAGAACTTATCAAAAGAAAAGGGAAAAACCCAAGTAAAGATTAGCAACAGTAAGTAGGGGGAATTTAATGAAGTGTTTTGACTGAACATCCAAGTTTATTTTACAGGAATCCTCATTTTGTCCCTGATCCCGAACCTGCTATGTTATGTGTTTGTTCTCCCTGAAATCACAAGAAAAGAATGAGTTTGAACCTGCATGTGCTTAAGTGAATAAGAATAATGTTCCTTTTTCAGAAATCTGATCAGGATAAGTAATTCAATCGCATTGCTCATTGCATGAGATGAAAGTAAGGCAACAACGCCCTCTGTTGGCGGAACAGTAGAAGCCACCTGGTCACTGTGATTGGCAAACCAATTTCCCATTGGTCAATGAGAAACTCCCCGGGAAATTCCTGCTCTGTCAATGGTGGACGACCTCGGGGGCCGGCCGCACAAATTGGCCTACAAATGCCAGAACACAAGTTCTGGAGCTTCTCTTCTTTTTGTTTTCTGTTTTGTCTTCTTCTGTAATTACGTGTCCCGTAATTCAGCCGACCCCAAAGTTACGCGTATCTTTAAGTCGCGTTTGGTCCTGAACTTCTGTCTTGATCCCCAAGACTTTTTGTTTCTCTGCGCGCGAGATTTAAAAGCCTAAAGAGATCCGCACCGCCCCATCTCTTTCCTCCTGGTCCAGCGTTTCTTGGCCTCTCCATACGTGATAAACGGTAATCAGGACCAAACCTTTAAAAGTAAATTGTGAGTTCTGGAGGGTGAAGCAAACCGCCTTCCACAGACCTCACTCTTGCTATTTGCGGCCACCGCGTGACTGCACCCCTGGACCACACCATCCT
The DNA here is from genome assembly GCA_023101725.1 of Atherinomorus stipes. NCBI lineage: Eukaryota > Metazoa > Chordata > Actinopteri > Atheriniformes > Atherinidae > Atherinomorus > Atherinomorus stipes. The sequence goes on along the minus strand of JALJCO010011284.1, from coordinate 46,657 downwards.
CAAGCCCGGACAAGACTGAGTCGGTGTTCGGAAGAGAGCAGCTACTGGCTTACCAATCGTCTGTCTTAGCCTCCTAGGACATCACTACCGGGAACGTGCCCCCTGGAAGTTTCGCCCAGTTGGAGGAACCCTCAGACCCACGTAAGACCTCTCACAGCGCTCTGTTACCAATGGTGTCTTGGCAGTCACGCATCAATTATAGCTAATTATTCATTCGATCTAACTCTAAATTTTCCTCCAAATTGTAGACCCCCCAGTAGAATTCTCATTCTTACGTCCCTACAGAATTAGCTTAATCCATCTCTCATTAGGTACTCCCTTCATTTCATCTCATTTAATTAGCGATGCAATGACTAGAAGTTTTCATGTCTGCTACGCAGAGGTTTGACTTCGGGTAGTTTGTGCAACTCATTTTTACTATAGATACAAGCTTTTCCCTCCTTCTTGACTCTTACTGTGCTACAAATTTGCAAAGTTGTGCTGAATCTGCTTTGTGGCTGAATAAACCCAATGTGATTATTCCGAATCTGTGTCTTGAGTTTTCTGGGTGTATAATTTCGCAGGTAAAAATCTTTTGCAGCAGAGACTTCCGGATTGCAGATGGAGTAGGAAGACGCATGCGACCACGCTCCTCAGTTTAGACTCGAAAAGAGGTGACAAAATTCACCAAAACCCAGATAGAAAACCTTCAACCTGAACTTTGATATAGGGAGGCAATAAAAGTAAGTCAAAATGCCAAGAAACCAAGGAAAGAACGACTCCTCAGCGAAAGACGACAAAGTAGCATCACAAGCTAGCGGTTCGGGAGCCGCGGAGGGAACCGCAATGACCACAACACCAAACGATTTGCTGGAAGCGATAAAGGAACTCAGGTCAGAACTGAAAGGAGATAACGACAGAATGAGAAAGGACATCAGCTCCCTTCACCTAGAAATGAGCAGTAAGCTTGACAGCTTAACCGAAGAAATGCTAGGGCTAAAGGAGCAGGTGGGCGAAACAGAGGTACGAGTGGGACAGGTGGAAGACGTCACAACGGAGTTGTCCGAAGTGCTGGTAACAGCTCTAAAACAGCAAAAAGCCCTGCAACAAAAACTTACGGATCTGGAATCAAGGACAAGAAGAAACAATATCCGCATCTTCGGAGTTGCGGAGGGCGAAGAGGGAAACTCCGTGACACGATTCGTATCAGATCTTCTGAAACGCGAGTTGCCGTTACCTGCAGACCTGGATCTGAAAATACAACGGGCTCATCGCTCGCTCGCACCTAAACCGACACCCGAAGCCTACCCGAGACCCCTTATTATAAACTTCCAGGAATTCACCACCAAGGAAATGGTGTTAAAAGAAGCCTGGAAAAAGGGAAAGATTCAGCTCGGCAACCGACCCATTTTCTTTGACCATGATTATGCTGCAGAGACTGTGCAAAAGCGCAAAGAGTACAAGGAGATAAAGAAATGCCTCAAGGAAAAGGGAATACGCTTCCAGACTCCTTTGACCAACATGAGAATCTTCTGGGACAGCGGAGTCCGAACGTACAGCAGCGCACACGACGCAGGATCGGAGCTGAAGAAGCGGGGTTTCAGCTTGGAGGTGCCTGCAGCGAGGGACGAGGAGGATGCTGCTGTGACACGGCTAAAGGGGATGCTGACCTGGCAGCGTGTCGGCAAGAACCCGGAGGATGCTCGCTCCTCCGCGGCTGACAGAGCTAAGGAGAAACTCCGAGGATTCCAGAGAAGCCCCACAAAGTGAACAGCAAATCGGTTCTGGTAATGACAACACGCTAGAATATACACTGCCTCTTATACCAATACTGAGGAGCGGAGCGACGCTAGGGACCGGACTGAAACCGTTGGACACATAAGGTAGTATTAGTCTCACCACTAATCACCTTCATAGGGCCCTTTCTTTATGACAGGCATTACCCTAGACCCCCCAACGGGGTCTTGGAGGGGAAGGGATCCCCTCCCACGTTGGAGTCCCAGGTATTTTCTGTATTTAAGTTATTTTTCTTGTTCTGTATTAGATGTTCCACTGTTGGTGTGGTTTGGTTGTTTTATTTGTTTTCTTTTATGCTTCTTTTCTGTTTATGGGGGTTGTAATACTCTTTATTTTGTTAATGAACATACATAATATAAGTATAGTATCCTTGAATGTGAACGGCCTAGGTAACCCTGTAAAGCGAAGCAAGGTTATTGCAAAACTAAAAAGAGCTAAATCAAGTGTAGCATTCTTGCAAGAAACCCATTTGTCTAAAAAAGAACATGACAAGTTTAAAAAGCTGGGCTATGTGAATTCATATTACAGTTCATGTAAAAATAGCAGGAAAAGGGGTGTAATTACATTAATATCTAATTTTGTTAATTTTGAATTACTCAAAGAGGAAACTGACCATGAGGGCAGATATGTGCTTATCAAAGGAAAGATAGATGGTGTTATTGTTTCCTTGATTAATGTATATGCTCCTCCTGAGAGCGATAGAAAATTCATAAAATCAGTTTTTGACAAAATTGAATCATTGAGTGAGGGAATAGTGATATGTGCAGGGGACTGGAACATTATCCAGAATTATAGTATGGATACAACAAGTAATAGAAAACATAAATGTAGCTTATCCAAACATTTGAAGATGCTAATCTGTGAGTCCGGACTATTCGATGTGTGGAGGGACCTTCATCCACTAGAGAAAGATTATACACACTATTCTGCATCCCATAAGGTCCACTCCAGAATAGATTTTTTCCTGATGAATATCATAGACAGACACAGGATTAAGGACTGTTCTATTGGGACAGCAGACATATCAGATCATAATGCAATACATTTAACAGTAAGCCTGTGTGACATAAATAGATCCACTCTATGGAGATTGAATGTTGGGATTCTAAATAAGACTACAACTGTGGAAGATATAAAGAAAGAAATAGGAGACTGCATAGCTAATAATAAAGACAGTGAGATTGCACCAACAATAGTCTGGGACACCGTTAAAGCAGTAATGAGAGGTAATTTAATTTCAAGAACATCCCATATTAATAAAATGAAAAGGCAAAAATTTGACCAACTACAGCTACAACTAAGGACACTAGAAAAACAACAACATAAAGATCTAAGTAAAGAATTAATAGAAAAAATAAGAACAATAAGAAAAGACATACACGATATGGCATCTGAAGAGTTGGAAAAGAAATCACGATTCACAAAACAAATTTTCTATGAATCGGGACACAAAGCAACAAAGATCCTAGCAAGGCGCCTCAGGACACAAAAAATTAAATGTTCAATACATAAAATTAGAGACCCAACCAGCAATAAAATATTATCTGAACCAGAGATGATTAAAAAAACCTTTAAAGATTACTATAATAAATTGTACTCATCATCTGAGAATATAAATGAGAATGAGATTAAAAAATATCTGTCAAAATTGGATCTCCCTTCCATAGGCAGAAACCAAAATAAGGCTCTAACCTCACCAATAACAAAGGAAGAGCTGGGCAAAGCCATCAGCAGATTGAAGACTAACAAAAGCCCCGGAAGTGATGGATTTCCAAATGAATGGTATAAGATCTTTAGGGAGGAAGTCTCTCCTTTATTACTGGAATCTTTCAACTGGACTCTTGAAAAGGCCATAATTCCTCCCTCCTGGAAGGAAGCAGTCATTGCTGTGATCCCAAAAGAAGACAAAAACAAAGAGTATTGTGAATCCTATCGCCCGATTTCAATCCTAAATGTTGACTATAAACTATTTTCATCAATAATTTCCAAAAGAATAGAACACTTATTACCAGATCTAATAGATGAGGACCAGACAGGTTTCATAAAAGGCAGACAAACTCATGACAACATTAGAAGGACTATACAGATAATAGACAAAGTAAACAAACAAAAAACAAGTGCTGCTTTGATTAGTCTTGATGCTGAAAAGGCTTTTGACCGAGTAAGCTGGTCTTTTCTTTTCTTGGTCATGGAGAGGATGGGTTTTAACAGTCAATTTATTACGTGTATTCAGTCACTTTACAACGAACCAACTGCCAGAATAAAGATCAACGGCACCTTAACAGACAGTTTTAGACTTTGTAGGGGGACTCGACAGGGATGTTGTTTGAGTCCCTCTCTTTTTGCCCTGTACATAGAACCTTTAGCTCAGGATATTAGGCAAAATGATGAACTGGAGGGAATTATGATAGCACAGGAAGAACATAAAATAGGATTATTTGCCGATGATATAATCACATATATAAGAAACCCTGACTCTACACTACCCAAACTCCTGACAGTCATAGAAGAATTTGGTCAGAAATCTGGATATAAACTTAATATTCATAAAACACAGGCCCTTGCTTTAAACTACTCACCAAATGACTCTATCAGACAAAATTATAAACTAAAGTGGGATTTGGGCATTATAAGATACCTTGGAATCTTTATCACGCAGGACCTAAAAAAGTTGTATGAAATTAACTATAGTAAGATTAGCAGTAATATAAAGAGAGACCTGTCAAAATGGCTACCAATAATTCTTGATTTCAGCTCAAGAATCGAAACAATAAAGATGAACATCCAACCGAAACTGCTGTACCTGTTCCTCTCTCTGCCAGTTCAAATCCCAGACTCCCAGTTTACAGCATGGAACAAGCAGATATCTAGGTTTATCTGGGCAGGTAAAAAGCCTAGAGTTAAATATAAAACACTTACTTTGGATAAAGACAGGGGCGGCCTCGCCTTACCCAATCTAAGAGATTATTTTTACGCAGCTCAGTTGAAACACATGGTATGTTGGTGCTCCCCAGACTACTTTGCCAAATGGAAACAAGTAGAGCTCTCCCAGAGTAGATACCTACCCCAAGCCAAGCTGGGAGATAAGCATCTTAGGCACCAGGAAGATGATAATTTTACTGTTACTGAAACTCTAAAGACATGGACGGACATAGTCAGGAAATACAATTTGGAAGGGGACTGTATGTTGCTGCTGTGGCCTTCACAGACATCTCTTTCATACCAGGTTTAACAGATAAAGTTTTTACAAAATGGATAGAAAAGGTATAACAACTATAAGCAAGCTGACAGAGGGAATGCTTCAAGTCATTTGAAAAAGTAAAAACTGAATTTCAACTAGAAAATCAAGACTTGTTTCGTTATCTACAACTAAGACATTTCTACGACACTCAGGTAAAAACAAGAATATCAACTGAACACAGCGCACTATAAAGATGCTGTTAGAAGCCTATAAGCAATTTCCCTCCAAGACTGTCTCTAAACTATATGCTTGCCTACAAACTGTAACAGCAATACCTCATTATATGTAAAACTAAATGGGAAGAAGAATTACAGACCGGATTATCAGACTGTGATTGGCATTCGATCTGCAAAATACAACACAGCTCCACAAGCTCCAGACAATGGAGAGAATTTGGCTGGAAAATTTTAATGCGTTTCTTCATCACCCCTCAAATTAAAAGTAAACAGACTGATAGACAACAACAATGTTGGAGACAGTGCGGTGAAATTAATGCCAACCACATCATATTTTTTGTTTTGTGTTAAACTTGAACCATTCTGGGACAGCATTCATGGTTGTCTGGAGTGTGTCTTGAATTATAAGGTCCCTAGGGACCCCCAAACTCTTATTTGAGACTTATTCCTGAAGGTGAATTAAGAAAGAGGACAGGTATCTCTTCAAAATAGTGACTATTGCCGCTATTAAGGCCATCACCAGGAAATGGTTAAAGAGTGATGCTCCAACAAGAAGTCAGTGGATGGAAATTATGGACAACATCTATGTAATGGAGAAAATCACCTTTCATCTGCGACTTAGAGCAGAGGACTTTGTGCTGAACTGGAAGAAATGGATACTCTTCAAAGACATGGACAACACCCACCTAGCCCTATAAAAGACTCCCCCAAAGTACTTCAATTTTATTTTTTTTTTGTCTTTTGTTCATGCCTTTTCTATTTTCTCTTTTCATGTTAATTGATACAAAACACTAAATAAACAGTATTAAAAAAAAAATCTTTTGCAGCAAGAACTCACTTGAGACTGATTTATCCAAATTTTAGTTTTAATAACTCAATTTCCAGGCTTTTCCCATGTCGGGCCTGAGCGTAAGCTAAATCATCAGACAGGGTGGTGCCCGAGGCTGTATTAATATTGATATTAATAGAAATATTGATATTAATATTAATATCATATATAGAATCACTACAGCAATATCAATCAATGTAATTTTGTTTTTATCGATATGTTTTTCTTATGTTTGATCTCATACCTCACAGTCTTCAGTCTGCAGTCTGGACTCTCCAGAAACCCACACAGCTCCTTCAGTCCAGACTCCATGTAGTTCCAGCTCAGGTCCAGTTCTCTCAGACGGGACGGGTTGGACTTCAGAGCTGAGACCAGGTGACCACAGCTGTTTTCTGACAAACTGCAGTGTTCTAGCCTTAATACAGAGTAAGACAGAGAAAAAAAAAATCTCGTGTTCTTTGTGTAACAAAGGATCAATCAGGAATAATCAGAAGCATAATTTCCCAGCAGCTTCTCAGCCACAGAATAAACCATAATAGATTCCACATTACAGCACTCCCAGGATTTTCATATCATTTTTCATATCAAAGTATTTTGACTTTGGGGCGGGGATTAGCTCAGTTGGTTGAGCAGCCGCCCCATGAACAGAGGCCACAGCTCCTCAGTGCAGTTGGCCCCAGTTCGATTCCCAGTCCAGGTCACTTTGCTGCATGTCACTCCCCACTCTCTCTGCCCCTTTCCTGTCGCTATACACTGTCATATAAAGGCCACTAGTGCCCAAAAATCCTTTAAAAAAAAAAAAAAAAAAGTAATTTGACTTTGTGGGCAGATGATGAAAATGAAAAGTCCAAGATGTTCCTGGCTTTACCTGCAGTTCATACAGATGGAAAGTAGCATTTTGCTAAATCTGGTATATTTACAGAGAAATTCTGTTCATTGATATACACTGTCCCATTTAAATAAAGTCTTAAATCCAAATATCTGTAGTGATGTAATGTCTGTGCTAGATCTATCTATCTATCTATCTATCTATCTATCTATCTATCTATCTATCTATCTAATATTAGGATTTCTACAACAACTAAAAATACAGTGAACAGAGGTTACTGTACCACTTCTCATAGTTTTAATAATAATAATAATAATAATAATAACAATAATAATAATAATAATGGATTAGATTTATATTGCGCTTTTTCTTGCAGGGCACTCAAAGCGCTCACAGTAGTTCCATTATTCTTTCACTCCTCATTCATACTTGGTGACTGTAAGCTACGTTTGTAGCCACAGCTGCCCTGGGGCAGACTGACGGAAGCGGGGCGGCCATTTTGCGCCTACGGCCCCTCCCACCACCACCGTAACTTTCACACACATTTATACACCAGCGAGGCCCTCACTGGAGGCAAGGAGGGTTAAGTGTCTTGCCCAAGGACGCAACGACAGATGGCTGGGGGATCAGGATTCAAACCACCGATCCTTCAATCATTGGCTGACCTGCTCTACCACCTGTCACAGCCGCTTTTTTGGGATTTGTAATTTTGTAAAAAAAAATATTATTTACAATTTATCCTGGATTCACGTCTATACTGAAGTGTGATCAAGCTGGAAGATCAATCTAAATGAATATCAGGTTTTCAATTCAAAGTAATTTTGATCTCATTCTCAGTCTTGCCTCTAAAGAGTGAAAAAAAATTCTCAGACATCAACATCAGGGCTGATTACACGACAACGCTGAGGCAGCAAGAGTCTTGTTGTCTTCTGGCCTCTTCTCCTACACTTTAACAGAATTTCGGGGTAAAAGGTGAATATCTGACAGCGGCCTGGAGAGTGACGTTTTCTGACGGTGCAGGTGAGTCTGGACATCTTTCATGTCATCCTGCACATGCTCTCAGACCCTTCGGGGTCTGAGAGCACATGGACTGTTGAAGCAGGACCTGGTTCTGTAGAACATTTATGCTGCCGCAGAGGACGCAGAGATCATATGCGCCTCTCTACAAGCGGACATACAGCGCTTCTGTTCTGTTGTTTTTCTGCTTTTACGGTAGGGGCACACTGCATGCGGAAGCGCGCTGAAGTGCAGCGCACCGATTTTCTCGTCGACACCGCTCCTTTTCTCTGCTGTACTTCTACAGCTGACAATTCCACAATGGCTACATCTCCTGTTCTGCTTTCACACAATTTACAAGCAGAAAGCCGACATTTCTGTGTGTGAATCCTTCCACTTGCATTTTCAATAAAGATGAAGACATGATTGACATATAAAAGAGATATATTTAAAAGAGATCAGGTTTTAAAGCTTATCTGGGTGTTTTTACTTTGAAAATGGGTTTATTTGAATAGATTTGTCTCATGTTCCTACTAATTTTCCTGCCTGGCTTGACAAATTCTGCCGCGGCTCACGCAGAAAATAGAACAGAAGCAAAAATGATCGTTCAACGGCACGCGCCGATTTTGGTGCTGCACGCTGCAACACACCACGCAGCACCTGATGTGGTCGACACCCTCTGTTAACAAGGGCGCCGAAATGAAACTGCTGCGCTTCCGCATCCAGTGTGTCCCTAACGTTATCGGGATGTGACTACATCTTGATGTGTGGTTGAAAAGTTTCACTGCCCACTGGAGACCTGACATGCTCTCCGTTTCTGCTCATGTTTGTGTTTTCCTGCACGGAGACACTTTATAACCCGCTGCTGTGGGGATCTCTCTCTCTCTCTTTTTTCCAAAAAGGCAAAGGGAAGAGTTTTTCCTTGTTCCATGGGTGAGTTATTGTCTGTAAGGGCACATTGGATCAGGTGATTTTTCCTCTCGTGTGCATCTGAATGACAACTTCTTCTTTTCTGCTTCTTCTCGTGTTCCAAAGACTGTATGCGTAAGGGTTGCCAGATACTTTGACAAATATCCCCCGCAAGCTTACTTGTTTCCCTCACTGTAAAATCAGGAGATTAGCAGGATAAATTACTGATCGGAAGCACGGCGGGAAATGACGTTAAAAATCGAGTCTCCAGCGTGATTCGGGAGTGTTGGCAAGTATGAAACAGAAAAGCTACATCTCCAGTGAACTGACCTCAGAGCCTCCAGTCGACAGTTTGGACTCTCCAGTCCATCACACAGCTTCTTAACTCCAGAATCTTCCAGCTTGATGTTACTCAGGTCCAACTCTGTCAGATGGGAGGGGCTGGACTTCAAGGCTGAGGCAACAACTTCACAGTCATCCTCAGAGAGTGAAATAATATCAAGTCTGTAATCAGAATATAAAGTCAGCTATGACAAAGCCGGATCTACATTAGAAACACAGACTGAATCAAAGGTTGATTCTCCTCTCAAGCCCTTTTTTACCATTTATTGTTTACTCTCAGATGTGAGGTTTTTGTTTGTTTGTTTGGTTTTGTGTGTGTGTGTGTGTGTGTGTGTGTGTGTGTGTGTGTGTGTGTGTGTGTGTGTGTGTGTGTGTGTGTGTGTGGGGGGGGGGGGGGGTGTGTGTGTGTGTGTGTGTGGGGGGGGGGGTTGTTCTTGCTCTGGTTGCGGTCTTTCCTGATGGTGCCATGGGACAGGAAATACTAGATTATTTTGTCCAGTGTATACAACTTTGTATAGTCCCTTGTTTTTCCTGTATTTAATTACTAACTGCAATCCTGCAATGCTGTCAGGTTTTGTATACTTTAAGGGACTAGAGGCAAGATTAAGAAATAAAACTCGCTAGTAGTGCTTCAGGTAACTGCAGCCACGAGCCGAGCCGTCACAGGAGCGTGCACAAACTGAAGCTATAATCTAGTTTACTACGTTTTTTCTTCATAGTTACACTTTTAAGTGTCTTTCAGTTGATCTGGATCATTTGCTGACGGCAGAAGAATCCATAGCTATCGCTTACAGAGTTTGAATTTACTGCGACTGTCTTCTTCCTGTATCAAAACTGTCGGAAATGCAGATGTAGCGTCATTTAACGTCACATCCGCAGGGCAGCGTGGGAAATTCGGCCACTGAATTGGAGCGCTTTATGCAGCACACAGCCTGTTCAAGGCAACAGAGAGACATGGGTGGGCTTGTTCTTTTTGGTTTTTAACGCTTCATCACCCGTAAATATTAATAAAACTGGACATGCATGTTTATTCTTTCGTAATTCCTGCCTCTATTCCTTTTAAATTATGTGTGATGTTCTTCCTTATTTTTTGTGACAAAACATTTTAAAGCACAACTCAGTGACTTCAGCTCGGGGCTCCCCTAGTGGTGTCCTTTCACTGTCGTAAAGTTCAACCCCCCCTACACCCCCACAGCACACAGAAGGCTTCTCTACCTGTTGTTCCTCTATTTTGATCCCTGGATATATTTCTAAGCTTTTACTAGCTTGTTGATGCTACGTTGCTGCATTGGTAGCAGCACAACGTCTCCCTCTGCTCAAAGCAAAGACCTGTATCTTCTGAAACGGGACGTTTTACCCGCGATTGCGGGTAAATATGCCGTGGATATTTTTCTCTGGTGTTGGCGGGTAGCAGGTAAGAATACGAACTTTTATTTACTTTTTGCGGACGTGATAAGTGATTATTGAGCCTGAAGCAGTGATGCTTCACCCGGCGCCCAGGCAGCGCAAGCTACGTGAATCACTCTGGTCCAGCAAAGAGTTGGTTATGAGAGCCAGGAGCCGTGTTTAGGTGGTGTGAAGCTAAAGAAATGTTTTCTTCGAATTAGCGCTGGTAGTCTGGTTCAAATCAGAGCTGTAAGCAGCTCGGTAGATAGGGGACCTGAGTACCGTACAGCGATTTCTGTTGTTGCAAGTTCTGCTCGGGTCGGCGCAGGCAAAGTTACATAGAGCTGCTCGTAGGCCAGAGGCACTGGCGGTATGGGATCAAAATCACGCCAGAGACAATTTGTGTGTAAAAAAAATTTTCATGTAAAATAATGTTTTGAAGTTGTATAAAACAAGTCGCGCTTGTAAGAAAAAAGATATGAACCCACAGAATCATTTTGTGGTTGTGTGAGAAACCTTTGTCTGCAGAAATATTATTTGCAAACATGTAGATCAGTTTCATAGTTGTGTTTTATTTTTCTGTGTGTGTGAAAATTGAATTTGTACCTGTAAAAGTTTCACCACACAAAAATATCTGTACGAGTGCGACACCTAGGGCTCGTGTGCGACACTGCACCTACGAGCTCACAAAACAGAAACCTACAACCACAAAACCTTTGTACGGATTGAAGACAAGTCAAAGTCGTGCCACTAACAGCCAATCAGGACACTGCATTCTGGCAAGCCAAACAGCCAATGATGTGGTGGATTGATGATGACGTCTATTTTTGGGGACGAAGAAGATACCGTTAGCAAAGACTCTTGGCTGCTAGCAGTCAGAGCACAGCGGCCAAGAGGGTGTTCAATCCGAAGCCAGTCACTGATCTGATTACTAACAGGCCTGCAGGAAAAGGCGGCTACTGGCAGAAGAACTTGGCCGGTTATTTTGGTGTTGATCGCCGCAGCTTATTGGATCATCTGTTGTACTGGACGTGTGTTAGCTTTGGAGAGGCTAACGATTAGCACATCTTGGCTGGTCCCACTGGAAGCTGGCAACCATTTAAAGCTGAGTCGTATAATGCTCTGGTTACCGTGTCAAAGCCCCCTTAAAAATAAAAAAGAAAGAAAGAAAAGCAAAATCGTGTTTTACTGGCAGGTTGTGCAGTAAGCTGCCACCACATAGCCTACTGTTTACTTGATTGCTGCAGTCGTAAAAAAAAAAGAAAAAAAAAGCGACGGCGTTAGTCTTTTATAAAAGGCATGTGCGGTTATCTGGTTAATAAGGAAAGTAATGTAAAATTCTTTGTGTTCCTGTCACTCATGTGAATAGCCAGAGCTACCTAGAACATTCTCAGTTTCAATGGGCTCGACTTCCAGGGAGTCCACATAGCCTATCTGTGCCAGCCCGTCCAGATCAAACGCGATGTCGGTGTTAAAAACACGTTTGATGCCCAAAGTGGGACGCTGGGCCACATAAAATCAGACACAATAGGCTATAGAAAATCTTAAAGAACCACTTTCTAACTACCAGGCCGATCAGATTCTGATCATCATTGTTGACACATCATTTGTGAACATTCCTACATTATTTTACAGCCTAAATAAAAGGACTAAATTGTATATGACGCACGTTTATTTATTTTGCATATATTTTCAATTAACACGTTTACTCTTTATTTCACATTACTGGTCTGTAAGTTAAACGTTTTATTTACATTAGCCTACCAAACTTCTAATTTCTGATATTCACTCGTGTGTCTCTGGGATTCACTAATGACGCAGGGATTCCCCGACATCGACACAGTCACTGCTTTAAGCATTGCGACTTCCACAGACGCTGGAGGCAGGGGATGGCTTCATCTAGCTATTTGCATGAAGCCCTGGTGCTTCCATAAAAATTACGCACAAGGCTCGGCTGCGTTTATCTTTTATTAAGGCGCTTTATAGCTCACCTGATGCGGGACAAACTGTTTCATAACAGCACACTTAACTTAATGCCCACAAGCTTTGTGTAGGGATAAAAAAAAATGCTTGCTACCCAGCCCTCCTCTCTCTCCCGTGTGACAGTGACAGCTCAATGCGTGTCACTGATTACCACCACGTCACCCATGCTAGACGTCACCATGACAACCAAAATTAAAATAATCATCAACCCCTGATCAAACACCAAAACGCTATTTATGGCTCCTACAAGCATCACCTTCAGAATGCAGAGGATTGTTTTACATGAACAATGTTGAAACGCAGAAGCGCGCAGTGATCTGCTGTTGACGCATCACACAGAAAAACCATACCGGCATAAGTTGACGAACCACGACGCACGCACGCGCACGTGGTGTCAATCGGGCTTAAAGGCTTTACAGATATCATAAACTTCATAAATAATGAGGACAACGTGTTTTTAGTGGATGCGTTTCACCACACTGTTCCAGGCTCCTGCAGGTGACGGTTCTCCTGAAGCTGGTGACGTCAGTTTGGAGAAGCAGAGGATTTTTTTTTTTTCTTCAAATAGGCTGTTATTAAAATACGGGAAATTTACAGAGTCCCGAGAGAGAGACAGGGGAGCAGGACAGGTTGGCGGAGGACGTCTGATCCCCCTGGCTGGGGGCTCAGGGGATGGTGGCGGTGGAGAAACATAGCTCGAGAGTCGGAGGACGGTTGTGGACCCCAAGAGGAGGCCAACGGCCAGAGGGGAGGAGCGGCTGCCCGGGCCAGACAAGGGCTGTGAAGTCCCGAAGGAGCCTTTGGCCAGGAGTGCGGCCGCCACGGACCGGGATGGATCCACAGCCAGTGAAGGCGCCTTTTTGCATTTTAGTTCTTTTATTTTATTACTTTTATTTGAGCATTTATTGAGCCTATTTTTCCACTTTTACTACTTTAGTACTATGTTTATTTCTTTAACAAAGTTCTTATTGTTTTTATTCAGTACTACCTGCTGGCGATGGCTTCCCTTTCTAGAAATACGGTTGATTTTTGGTTTATGTTAAATCTATCATGAATCGACCTCTTGCTTTTCAAAGTTGAAAAAAAAAAGACATTAAAACAACATTGTATTATAGTAACATTTATCATTGAATAAAAAAGATCTGTTTAATGAACAAAGTAAACTAAAAATTAGATAACCTATCTGAGATTCCAGCTGACATGTTGGATAATTGATCAGTTGTTTATGTTTACTGATCAGTTGTGAATGAATGAGACACAGACAATCATGTGAACTCCAGCTTTATCGATGTCTGGAACAAAATAAAAACAACCTTAGTTGCATTTCAATGACAAAGAAATGGATAAAGAAAATATCTGTGGCTAAAACTGAACATACCTGACAAACTGCTTTTCTCAATAAACAGTGAAGTTATCCATACAAGGCAGTTTACCTGTCAACTTGGCATTTACACGTCCTCCTTTACCAGTTTAAATAATAATCATAAATAGGCAAATAAAAGCCCCTTGTTGAACGACTGGTAAGTGGTATCATGCCCGTTAAAGCACTTACACCGCTTAGCCTCAGTCTTTTATCACAACACAACTCATCCCTCAACATTCATGTACATGCGGAGGGAGTACACAATCCAGTGGGACTATCCAAGATGTGCTAGTCGTTAGCCTCTTCAAAGCTAATGCACGTTCAGTACAACAGATGATCCAATAGGGGATTATCACGCTTACTGGAACTTCCCGGTAATTGGACACTTCCTCTTCCGGGCCATGTTAACGACAGCCGTTCCTGCTCTGTTATACTGTTTAAATCGTATAAACTCCAAACATACTTAAGTTTTCATTCCAGACTGAAGTGATACTGGATCAAAAGCTGGATCAAAGCGATCGATTCGCCGCGGTGAAGGGCCGAACTTTATAATAAAACACACGTTTGTTTGTCGCCGGTGGGGCACAACACTGGCACTTCACAGCATGCTAGCATTAGCCAGCTAGCGTTTACTGACATGCTTAACATTGTGCGTCTTAAAACACACAAACATCTGAAAATCTGGTCTGTACCTTCCTGTTTCCAGTGGAACAACTGGGGACTGCCAAAAAAAGGAGACGCTTTCAGATGCTTGTGTGTTTTCAGCCGCACAAAGTTAGGCACGTCATCGAGCTGGCTAATGCTAGCCTGCCAACACGACTGTGCAGACTGCCGGCTACAAACAAACGTGCGTCGTTTTATTATAAAGTTCGGTCCTTCACCGCGGCGAATCGGTCGTTTTGATCCACTTCTTCCTTAGCATCATTTCAGTCTGGAATGAAAACTTGGCATTGGCGTTTATCCGATTTACAAAGATAAACAGAGTAGTAGCTGGCGGACTATTGTTAGCAGGTTAGCATTAGCCAGCTTGATGACGTGCCTAACTTTGTGCGGCTGAAAACACACAAGCATCTGAAAGCGTCTCCTTTTTTTGGCAGTCCCCAGTTGTTCCACTGGAAACGGGGGGATACAGACCCGATTTTTTAGATGTTTGTGTGTTTTAAGACTCACAATGTTAAGCACGTCAGTAAACGCTAGCTGGCTAATGCTAGCATGCTGTGAAGTGCCAGTGTTGTGCCCCACCGGCAACAAACAAACGTGTGTTTTATTATAAAATTCGGCCCTTCACCGCGGCGAATCGATCACTTTGATCCAGCTTTTGTTCCAGTATCACTTCAGTCTGGAATGAAAACTTAAGTATGTTTGGAGTTTATACGATTTAAACAGTATAACAGAGCAGAAACGGCTGATGTTAAAATGGCCCGGAAGAGGAAGTGCCCAAATACCGGGAAGTTCCGGTAAGCGTGATAATCCCCTATAAGCTGCGGCGATCAACACCAAAATAACCGGCCAAGTTCTTCTGCCAGTAGCCGCCTTCTCCAGCAGGCCTGTTAGTAATCAGATCAGTGTCCGGCTTCGGATTGAACAGCCTCTTGCTACGAGTATGTAGCTCCAGCTGCGCTCTGACTGCTAGCAGCCAAGAGTCTTTGCTAACGGTATCTTCTTCGTCCCCAAAAATAGACGTCATCATCAATCCACCACATCATTGGCTGTTTGGCTTGCCAGAATGCAGTGTCCTGATTGGCTGTTAGTGGCACGACTTTGACTTGTCTTCAATCTGTAAAAAGGTTTTGTGGTTGTAGGTTTCTGTTTTGTGAGCTCGTAGGTGCAGTGTCGCACACGAGCCCTAGGTGTAGCACTCGTACAGATATTTTTGTGTGGCGAAACTTTTACAGGTACAAATTCAATTTTCACACACACAGAAAAATAAAACACAACTACGAAACTGATCTACATGTTTGCAAATAATATTTCTGCACACAAAGGTTTCTCACACAACCACAAAATGATTCTGTGGGTTCATAACTTTTTTTTTACAAGCACGACTTGTTTTATACAACTTCAAAACATTATTTTACTTGAAAAATCTTTTTTTGCACACAAATTGTCTCTGGCATGATTTTGATCCCTTATGGCGGGGGGGGGGGACATTGAATTGCTCCGTAAACACTTTGTTTAGCCCCACAGGGATTCCGAAAAGCATTTATTGAGGTAATAAAGTTACTGAGCTCTCCTTTAAAATGTTTAAATAAAATATTCAAATGAAAAAGAATGAAAATGACAAAAACTGTGATAAAAGTGAAAATCTTTCATTTCTGTGATTCATCTCAACTCGTCTCCGTTTGACATGAGACAATAAATCTCTTCAGTCTCTTTCAGACCTGCAGACTTCAAAATGAATGTTTGTTTTTAATGTGCAGATGAAGGAGAGAACATGGAGTTTCATTTATGCTTCATAAATCTCCACAATCTGCTAACAAAACCTATTATCACAACTTTTTTTTTCACGCTATCATTTTATTAGTGTTGCTAGTTCTCTGTCTAGTGTATCGTCCCTGATATGTATTTATTCAGTTTCTTTTGTATCGAATCATGTCCATTTTTACACTTTTCAACAAACAATCTTCTTTTAATCTGAGAGCGGATTATTTTTTCCGTTGCACAAATTTCTGTCATGTTTAACCATTCTTTCATTGATGGTTGTTCCAGTCTAAGACAGTTTATTGTTATAACTTTATTCGCATCAGTCAGACCAATGCTGGTCAAGTACAAGTCATTATCTATAGCACATTGTATATTACAAAGGGACCTAGTTTTAAAAGTATTTGGTATTTCATAACTCAGAATTCTGACGATAACTGAGTTGAGGTTTTTCCAAAAATATTTTTATTTCTCTCTCTTACATTTATTCTTTTTCTTCTGCTCTGATCATCTCAGATTATCTGACAAAGCAGAAAAACTCCTGATCTACTCTGACTGATAAAGTTCATGAACACATCGACTCACCGAAACTTCCTGCAGTTCCTCACAGCTGGGATCAGTCTCCGTCGTCCTGCATCTGTAGTGTTGTACTTCTCCAGGTCCAACTCATCCAGAACCTCCTCTGACATCTGCAGCATGTAGGCCAGAGCTGAGCAGTGGATCTCTGAGAGTTTCTTCTCTGATCTGTTCTCTGACTTCAGGAACTTTTGGATCTCCTGATAAACTGAGAAGTCGTTCATCTCCATCAGACAGTGGAAGATGTTGATGCTTCTGTCAGAAGAGATATTATACGTGTTCATCTCTTTCAGGTTTGTGATGGTTCTCTGGATGGTTTCTGGTCTGGTCTCTGTCTGACCCAACAGGCCTGCTAAGAGTCTCTGGTTGGACTGCAGAGAGAGGCCATGAAGGAAGCGAGCAAACAGATCCAGGTGGCCGTTTTTACTTTTAAGAGATGCTTCCATCATTCTCTTCAGGAAATCTTCTGGAGATGAGAGACTGTATCCTGAACCCAGGAAGCTCTCCACCACCTCCATCTTCTTGTTCATGTAACAGTGCATCATGTAGACTGCAGCCAGAAACTCCTGAACACTCAGATGAACGAAGCAGTAAACTGCTTTCTGGAAGATCACACACTCTCTTCTGAAGATCTCAGTACAAACTCCTGAGAACACCGAGGCCTCTGTGACATCCAGACCACACTGGTCCAGGTCTTCTTGGTAGAACATGATGTTTCCTTTCTCCAGATGTTCCAACGCCAGCCTCCCCAGCTTCAGAAGAACGTCCCTGTCAGCCTCCGTCAGCTCCTGTGGACTCGTCTCACGTCCCTCATGGTACTTGTTCTTCTTCCTCTTTGTCTGGACCATCAGGAAGTGTGAGAACATGTCCGTCATGGTCTTGGGCAGCTCTCCTCTCTGCTCTGTGGACAACATGTCCTCCAGAACTGTAGCAGTGATCCAGCAGAAGACTGGGATTCCACACATGATGTGGAGGCTCCTGGAGGTCTTCATGTGGGAGATGATTCTGCTGGACATCTCTTCATCACTGAACCTCCCCTCCTGAAGTACTCCTCCTTCTGGACATCAGTGAAGCCTCGTACTTCTGTTACCCTGTCCACACATGTAGGAGGGATCTGATTGGCTGCTGCAGGTCTGGAAGTGATCCAGATGAGAGCCGAGGGCAGCAGATTCCCCTTGATGAGGTTTGTCAGCAGCACGTTGACTGAAGACTTCTGTGTGACGTCAGAAACCAGCTCAGTGTTGCTGAAGTCCAGTGAAAGTCTGCTTTCATCCAGACCATCAAAGATGAAGAGAAGTTTGCAGACAGCCAGCTGCTCTGCTGGGATCTTCTGGAACGTTGGATGGAAAACTTGGAGCAGCTGGAGAAGACTGTACTCATCATCTCTGATCAAGTTCAGCTCCCTGAATGAAAGCAGGACCACCACACTGACATCCTGGTTCTCCAAGCCCTCTGCCCAGTCCAGAGTGAACTTCTGCACTGAGAAGGTTTTTCCAGCACCAGCGACGCCGTTGGTCAGAACCACTCTGATTGGTCCAGGTTGGTCAGGTAAGGCTTTAAAGATGTCCTGGCACCTGATTGGAGCGTCATGGAGGGTGTTGATCTTGGAGGTTTTCTCCAGCTGCCTCACCTCATGTTGGGTATTAACCTCTTCACTCTGTCCCTCTGTGATGAAGAGCTCAGTGTAGATCCTGTTGAGGAGGGTTCTACTTCCTGTTTCATCACTTCCTTCAGTCACATGTTCACATCTCCTCCTCAGACTGATCTGATGTTCATGTAAAACCTCCTGCAGACCAACATCTGCTGGAAACAAGAACAAAGAGACCAAAAGAAAAGAAATCAGATCAGATCCATCAGAATTTGTTCTCTCTCTTTTTCCCAGCAGGATGTTTTTTTCCTTCAGCCTCACAGTAAAGTCATCAGGAAACAGGAAAACTGTCTTTTCTGCCATGTGCTGGATCAGGACTTTAGCTGTTGTGGTTCTGCTTGGAGGAACTCCAGCAGGAGAAACTGACTGTCTAACACTTAGTAAACAGCCTGCATGGTGGTCTCCTCACAGTGAGGGACTTATAGGACAGGGGGTCGGTTCAGGGGGTCTTTGGAGGATGAAGGCTGATTCTAGCTGCTCTGATTGGCCCTGAAAGCTGATTGGTTCATGAACACAGAGACAGCTGGAGCCATCAGAAACCATCATGAAAGATAAATGAATGAATTTGGGTTTTTCTTCCAGAGAGAACACAGGACACGTCTTCCAGAAAAAGTCCGACAGATTTCACTGAAATGATTTTTATAATGATGTGAAACATTCACCAACACGTCTGAGTTAAAAGCAGATGTGAACAGAAATATGTGACCTGCTGCAGTTCTGCTCTGACCGGATGTCTGCAGTCCAGTTCTGCTTCTGGGTCTTTTCCCACACTGGGGACAGGAGGAGCCTCCTGATGAAGCAGACTGGTCCCAGTATGAGCTGATGCAGCGTCTGCAGAACCAGTGTCCACAGCAGGTAGAGACGGGATCCTTCAGGACGTCCCGACATAAAGGACAGCGGGACAGCTGCTCCTCCTCACAGACACCACTCCTCTTCCTCCTGTGAAGACATTTCTTCATCACTAAAATGATTTTCTTACTGTTGCTAAAAATTTCAGGATGTGTGGACAAAGTCCAGAAGCTGTGACGTCCCAGAGGACAGTAAAAGACGTTCTAGCTTTCTGTTTGGATCCAGCATTCAGTCTGTGATGATTTCAGCTGCTCCTAGGGATGGGCAATTAATCAAATTTTGATCGTGATTTCAATTTTGCCTTCTCACGATCATAAAACACTGTAATCAAAGAAAACAATTAACGTCACGTGTATGTAAATGCTACATCATGCTATTTTTCCTTCATCACTGAAGCCAGAAGAATCCTGAAGTGAACAGACTGGTGGAGTTATAGGAAGCAAACTGCAGGGAGTATAAAACAGGAATGCATGTAGCTGGATATTCTTTTTTTATTGCTATCATTATTTTCATACATTATTATTATAATTTCATTCCTTCACTTGTTGCTAATTTATTTCTGGTTGTTGTTTTTTCTAAGTTGTATTTGAGGTTGAGTTTTGGTTCAATAAACACTTTCTTTTTTAATCAATAAATAATCATGCCTTTTAATTGTAATTTCAATATCGATCAAAATAATCGTTTCCATAATCGTCCAGCCCTAGCTGCTTCACAAACACCAACAAACATCTTTTTTCTCTCTGACTGATTAAACAGCGAGTCATCTGCCTGCAGGTTGATGTTAAAACAAACTCTGAACTTCCTGCAGCATCTGACATGTTTCCTCTGACTATGTTCAGGTTACATGGAGACATCACTGCTGCAGGATTTCATCATGTTTAACATGAAAAGTCATTTTAATCCTCATCTACAATCAGTATTTTTAGAAGGAAGAATTTTACTGAAGAATTTGGTGATGACAAAAACACAAAGTCTATTGATAAAGAAGTGGATCAATAAACTCTGCTGATAATCTGAATGTGAGATGATGAAAAAAGAACAGCTGAAACAAGATCAGACAGAAAAGAAATCATCACTGAAACATGAAAATTGTTCAGGATTACTGGAGCTGCTGAACTCTGATCAATGAAGATGATCAGAATCTTAAAGGAGCCCTATCATGAAAAATGGACTTTTAAGAGCTTTTCAGCATGTCAGTGTGTTATTTCCTTATCAAGAAATGATTTAAATCGTTATTTTTCTTCATTCATGTATATTTGAGTAATCTACATGAATATTTAAACCAAGCGCTACCTCCCTGCAAACGGCTGACTACCCACCCCGTTACGTATGAACGTGGCACCAATCACGAAAGTCCAAATGCGCACGCTCATTATCGTAGCAAGACGCCCTCTGTTGAACAGAAGCGTTGGTTACGTATTGTAACCCCAGATTCTATGAGTATAGGCGCAGCCCTCTAAGAGCTATCCCTATTGGGTTTATCCCAGCGCGCATGCGCAGTCCTGAAAAATTCTTTCACGCCACTGTGCCCCGCCCAGTGGCCCCTATTAGGTCCGCATATCGTGCATATAACACCTGCGTGACCATAGTTCATCTCCCATGTAGCCAACTTTTTCTTCAGCTGGCAATGGTTGAACAGTGGGGCCCGAGTCTTAGAGGGCTGCGCCTATACTGGGGTATAGAATCTGGGGTTACAATACGTAACCAACGTTCTATTTCGTATAGGCTTCGCCCTCTAAGAGCTATCGCTATTGGGATAAGGGCGAAGCTGATGTAGTCAATGCCACACTGTTCCACACAGTACACAAGCACTGAACATACACCAACCCACGGGGCACGAGATCCGTCTCTCGTCCTTCACGTGAACGGAGACCCCCAGAGGAGAGAATCTCACCTACTCACTATCACATGGCATGATATGAAAGGCCGGGACGACGATTACGCACTGTAATAGTCCCCACAGAGATAACAGGCCGTGCGTCATGGCGCATGATCAACTCGCAGGATGCAACATGCACCGTGCGTCTAAGATGAGCGTGCACGCCGAGACGAAAGTCACGCACTGTGACAGTCTTAAGGGACGCTCAGCACCAGAAAATTGAGCATGTGACACTCCAACCTGAGAACAATCCTACTGCAGGTTAAGCGCGGCACCGACTCACCGGCTGCTGGCCGCGCTCAGCACTGAATGAGACAGGGAAGCCTCCGACATATCACGGAGATAAAATCGAGTGAACGCGCAAGGCGACGCCCAAGAAGCCACCGCGCAAATGTCAGCCACAGCCACACCTCTGAGAAGGGCCGTGGAGGAAGACAAAGCTCTGGTTGAGTGTGCGCGTAAACCAGACGGGGGATCCCTGCCAGACGTCATATAGGCCTCCGAGATGACGTCACACAACCAGTGAGACAGGCGCTGCTTCGTCAGAGGCTGCCCCTGCGAATGCCCTCTGTAGTGAACAAACAACTGCTGCGTTCGTCTGACACTCGCAGTGCGCGCCACATAATGAGCCAGCGCGCGCACTGGACAAAGCCGATGCGACGCCTCCTCTCTCTCATCCTTGTGAGGAGGAGGAAAGAAACCTTCCAAAGTGATAACTCTCGATTTAAAGGAGCTAGTTATAACTTTAGGCATGAATGCGGGATTCGGTCTCAGAATGGCTGCGCTCCCGTCTGCACGCATCGTGAGACAAGACGGGGAGACAGAGAGAGCGCATAAATCACTCACTCTCTTAGCCGAAGATAAGGCCAAGAGGAGGGCCGTTTTAAAGGACAAATGCTTGAGAGAAATATGTGGGAGGGGTTCAAACGGGGGTTCCCCTAGGGCGCGTAACACCAGGGGAAGATCCCACTGTGGAGCCACGGGGCGCGTGACAGGTCTCAGACGCCCAACCCCTTTCAGGAAGCGCTTCACCAGAGGATGCGCAAAAACCGACCTCTCTCCAAAACCCTCATGGCAGGAAGAGATAGCCGCCGCATATGTCTTGACTGTAGACAGAGCCAAGCCTCTGTCCACTAGCACCTGCAGGAATGACAACACCTGAGGCAGAGCACATGACGTAGGGTCGGCATTCCTCTCTACGCACCAGCGCTGAAAAGCAGACCATTTGGTCGCATAACACGATGTAGTAGAGGGAGCTCTGGCACTCTGAATGGTCCGGACCACGTCAGGAGACAAGCCTAGATTCTCTAGGCATTCCTGCTCAGGGGCCAGGCCCACAGTGGCTGGCCTATGACGGGAAAATGCAGGATCGCTCCGCTCAGCTGTGAGAGCGCGTCCCTGCGCCAGGGCAGTTGCCACGGTTCCCCCGCCAGCAGTTGAATCATGAGAGGAAACCATGACGCCCCTGTGCGCTCCGGAGCTATCAGGATGACTGACAGCTTCTCTTCCTGAATGCGCATCAGGAGGCGGGGGATCAGGGCGACCGGGGGAAAGGCATACAGGAGAACCTTGGGCCACGGTTGATGCGCAAAAGCGTCCACACCTAGAGGAGGATCGTCCTCCGCGCTCATGGAAAACCATTGATCGCACTGAGCGTTGTCTCGCGACGCAAAAAGATCCACTTCTGCTTTCCCGAACCTGCTCCACAGTGACCTCACGAGTGCAGGATTCAATTTCCACTCGTTTTGAGAGGGGCCGCCGCAAGACATTAGATCCGCGGTATGGTTCTGTTTTCCCGGGAATGTAAATCGCCTTGATGGAGCGCAGGTGCGCGTGACACCACAGGAGGAGACGCGTGGCTATTTCTAACAGCCGAGCAGAGCGGATGCCGCCCTGACGGTTTATGTAGGCAGCTGCCGTGATGTTGTCTGTCCTCACCACAACATGTTTGTCTCTCAGCCGTGGAGCGAAGTGTTTCAGCACCTTCAGCACCGTGGAGAGCTCCAGGCAGTTTATGTGGAGAGATGGCGGCTCCGGCCACTTTCCTCCCACAACGTGAGACTGACAGGCCCCCCCCCCCCCCCCGAAGAGGGAGGCGTCGGTGTACACCGTGACGTGCGACGTGGGCTTCCCCAGGGGAACCCCCGCCGACAGGGTACGGGGGTTTCCCCAGTATTGCAGGTCTGACTGCACTGAGGGGGGAATCACGAGCATGCGTCTCTTGTGACGCAGCGGGTCGAGACGGAGACGGCCGAACCATCGCTGAAGCTTTCTCATGTGGAGGAGGCCCAGAGGGACCACCACATGACTGGCTGACATCATGCCCAGGAGGCGCATCACAGTTAGGGCGGTCACAACTTTGCGGGGCGCAACTCGTGGGAGGAGAGACCTGAGCGCCTCCAGCCTCGCTGGCGCCAGTCTTGCTCTCATCGTGGAGGAATCCAGCTGCACTCCCAGGTAAATCATCGACTGGGAGGGGATGGGGGAGCTCTTCTGCCAGTTTATGGTAAAACCCAGAGTGATCAAGTGATTCACAAGCTCCGCTGTGTGCAGCGCTGCGCTCTCCTTGGACGCCGCTATCACCATCAGATCATCCAAGTAAAACAGGACTCTGATGCCTTTCCTGCGTAACGGCTCCAGAGCCGTCTCCACGCATTTGGAGAAGGTGCGCGGGGCCAGAGAATAACCGAAGGGCAAACGGTTGTACTGATACTGAACCCCTCTGAAAGAGAACCGCAGGAATTTCCTGTGTCTCTGGATGATGGGCACATGAAAATAAGCGTCTTTTAGGTCGATGGATGTGAACCAATCGCCGGGACGCACACATTCCAGCACGTGCTTGATCGTCAGCATGTGGAATGGCATTTTCATGACAGATTTGTTGAAAATTGACAGGTCGAGGATCGGCCTCATCCCGCCTGTTTTCTTTGGAACGAGGAAGTAACGGGAGTGAAAGCCCTCGTTCTCCTCGCCCTGAGGGACCGGAGAGATCGCACCCTTGTCGACGAGCTCCGATAACTCCGTGGTCAGAGCAGTTATCTCCGTCTGAGATGACATGACCGTCTCTCCAGCACCCCGTTGAACGGAGGGGGAGGGCAGGCAAACTGTAGCGTGTAACCCCGAGTGATTAGCTTCTCCATCCAGCTGTTCATGGAGAGCAGACCTCGCCACGCTGAGCAGCGCTCGGAAAGCGGGCGTGCACACGAATGAGGAGCGTGCGTGTGCATCTGTGACAGCCAACGTAGCGCCCTCGCCGCCGCTGTGCGAGTCGGATCGCTCTGCACAGCCCATGGGAGGGCCGCCACGAAAGGGCTGTGAGGCAGGGCGCGAGGCGGAGAGTGCGTCCACGTCCTCGTGCACGCTGCCGGAGTCGCGCCAAGGCGATAAACCACCGCTAACTCGCACCAATGGGTGAGAGGTGGGGAGGCCGCAGAGAGGCAGAGAGTGATCTGTGTTGGTGCTGCTCATTAGCACATGAGACAGAGACCGCACAGCCTCTGTGTATGATGCGCTGCAAGAATCCTCTGCAGCAGCAGCCTGTGAGTGGGGAATGTGTGCTTCAGTGCAAACAGTAGCTAAAAGCTCAGTGGAGCTGGGAGCAGGCTGTTTGTGGAAGAGAGGCTCTTTACCGACATGTGGGTGGCTCTGAAAAGAGCCGTTGGTGTCGGCATCAGCCTGGGAAAAACACACATCCCCCGCAGCATGTCAGAACTTTGACTGCGGCGGTTTGGTCCAAGTGCACGCAGGACGCCGGGACTTGCCGGGTCGGCGTGGAGGGCGATGAGCCGGAGGTGGATATGGCGGTGGCAACGGTGGGGGGGCGGGACGAGGAGCAGCAGCGGCCGCTGGGCGCCTCTGTCTCCCCCGTGCCTCTCTCCGGTCACGCCACGACCGCTGGGAACGCAGCTCCGCTCTGCTCCAGGACGTGAGTCACTTCACTCGTGCAGCCTCCTCGCTGGCGGACTGCAGGTGCTGAGTGGCAGTCTGCAGCAACGGGCCGAAGAGCCCATCGGGGCCAACGGGTCCATTCAGGAGGTCACGGCGGGCGTTGGATGGCAGGCCGGACATGTGCAGCCAGATGTTGCGCTGCAACATAGTCTGCCATGCCATGATCCGCGACTGGGCCACGGTGATGGCGGTGCACAGCGTCAGGGCGGTGGACATGGCCTTCCGGGATTCCTCCGCAACATCCGGAGGGACACCGAGCCGCGACATCCTCACGGACTGAGAGGATGCCAGCAGAGTCAGGTTGTTCGCTGCCGCAGCGGTCTGGACGGCGCATCGATGCGACATGTCTGAGAGACGGGCAGTCACCTGGTCGCGAGGAGAGGGAGGTGTGGGCTTCCGGGGCGGGACGAAAGTGGAATTGGGCAACAGAATGGTTGCCAGGCTACTCTCCAGCGGCGGCACGGAGGGAAAACCAGATGAGGTCAGCTCTGTCACTCTGGTGAATACCTCGTACCGGGATACCGGCGCCTTCGTTTTCCCGGGCTCGGCGAGGACAGCGCTCATGAACTGCTGGAGCCCCGAGACCCGCGGCCACTGGGGATGTGACGTCCGCTGGGGCACGTTACCGCAGGATCCCGCCATGACGTCACACGAGTCGGTGGGGTTCTCTGGCGCCGTCGGCACGGAGACGCCTCTGAGGTCTGCCGCGGTGCGGATGATCGCCGGCAACTCCTGGACGAGCGCTTTCGCTGGAATGTGGACGACCCGGTCGGATGAGGCGGGGGGCGGGGCGGGCGGAGCTGCCTTGTCGCTGGCGCTGTCGTCAACGTCGTCACTGTCGTCTTCATCTTCGTTGTCGCTCTCCAGTTCTCCCAACAGGGAGAGGGGAGAGCCGGGGGGGGAACTGTGGATGGAGGGAACCGAGCCAGCGGGCTCGGGCCCAGCGTCGCGATCCCCACTCTCGCCGTCCAGGATGCTCAACACCTCATCGACGGTGAAAGCCGAGCGGTCAGCCCAACTGCCGTCACCGGCACCTTCACGCACCTGCGAGAGGAAAACATCGACTCTCTGTTGCAGCACAGCCGGAGGCAAAAGAGCGCAGAAGGCGCAATTAGCCCTGGCGGTGAGCGCCATGCCGGCATGTTGAGCACCGAGGCATGCCTTGCAGCGTGGGTGGAGGTAATAGGGCAAGATGTAGCCTAGCTTGCAGCTAGGACACAGGCGAACCACTCCGGCGGTTCGCTGAGTCTTTTTCTTCTTCTTCGTCTTTTCGGACTGCATGCTAACATACGCTGAAGAAAAATGGGAGATGAACTATGGTCACGCAGGTGTTATATGCACGATATGCGGACCTAATAGGGGCCACTGGGCGGGGCACAGTGGCGTGAAAGAATTTTTCAGGACTGCGCATGCGCGCTGGGATAAACCCAATAGCGATAGCTCTTAGAGGGCAAAGCCTATACGAAATAGAACTCAGAGAATCCTATACACACTCTCTGAGGAAGAAACTAACACCTGCAGGAAGATTTCCTCAGAGACAAGCAGCCATCAGCTAACAGACGTTTGCTCCAGAGTTCAGGAGAATTTTCTTCCTTTTTCTTTTTTTTTTAAGCTCTAGAGGACAGCAAGTTGGGGAAAATGCAGTTACGTTCAGCGTGGCTATGTTCAGTGTGGGAGTTTATTTGTTGTACTGGATGAATCGACTTGCCAGAAGTGGTTGGATTATAACTTCAGGAGCAGGGAAAAAAAACTCAACTTTGTGTGTGAACTTCACTTCTGACAACTTCATGAATCTCGGGCAGTAAAGTGTTTTTTTTTTCTCTGGGATTACTTCTGAAACCTGACGCAGTTCCTACTATAAAAACGCACATGGACAGACAACAACACTGGTGAGTCAACACATCTCCCAGCTCAATGCTAACTGTTAGGCTATGATTTGTTCGCTAATTTACTTACTTGTCAGGGGTCTCTGTGGTACTTCTGCGTGTACTTCAAACTCCATATCAGACTCTGGGTCGAGCGCATACAGCTCCATAACAGGCTGCTCCGTTTGATCCCGTTGATCAGAGTCCGATTATCCATCAATGTTTACAAGATCCATGTGAGTGCTGCTTAGCTCAGCGCTAACTGTTAGCCTATGATTTGTTCGCTAAATTACTTGCTTGTCAGGGGTCTCTGTGGTACTTCTGTGGTACTGCGTATACTTCAAACTCCATATCAGACTCTGGGTCGAGCGCATACAGCTCCATAACAGGCTGGTCTGTTTTATCCCGTCGATCGGAGTAATTATCCATCAATGTTTACAACTAACATCCACATGAGAGCTGCCGGTGCCGGTGCTACAGACAATTCTGTGACCCTTCAGAATAAGTGTCTCTTCCGGGGCGACGTCATGAAATGGGCCTAAAACATGCTGCAATTGGTCGAGAGCTCCGCGGTTCAGTACAGTCAGCCATCTTACTTCCGTGTTGGAAATTAGACGCATAGAAAAACTAATATTTAACACCAAATTAGTTTCTATAGTAACGATGGGAACATATTTAGCTTATAAATGCCTGTACTTGACTTTTGGAACATTTGAAAAGCATGATACAGCTCCTTTAAGTCTGCAGTCGGGTCTCTCATGTTCACTTTGTTTACGTTGCTCTGTCAGTTCGTCATTTAGACAACAGGCTGTTAACAAAGTAATGATAACGTTCGGCTAAAGAGATTAAAACCAAGTTTGTGTACAGCACCATATCTCTCACCACGCACATCAAGGGCGGAGAGGGACCCCAAATAGCCTACATCAGTCGGGCTGACCACTGTCCGCTGGTCACAAGAGTAAAGTCCGGCTTGAGCGGATCCAGTGACACTATTTTAAAAAACTGGAATAAAGTGTAATAAAGTGTGTGGTTCTGTACAAACTCCGCTGCACGAGCGCACACACCTGCGTCCTCACTGTGTGCCGTGGACAAACGCACGTCAGAAAATGTGTATAGGTTTTCAATTTGTCTCCAGTTATCTCACATCTGAACTTCCACTGAATGAAACTGTTTCATCAGGACTTTTTTCTTTCATCTGTGGGTTTTTATCTCCATGTTTCAGTCATTCATTCATCCTTTCATTTTCTGTACCGCTTATCCAGTTCAGGAGGGTTGCTGGAGCCTATCCCAGCTATTATCAGGGGAGAGGCGGGGTACACCCTGGAGAGGTCGCCAGTCTGTCGCAGTGATTTATGTTAAATTATTCCATGATGAAGTCTAGAAATGCGATGTGACTTCACAGCATTCAGTTGTCACATGATGGAGAAATGATTTAGTCATTATATCATGTGTCAGTAATGGGGAGGTTACTCTTACAGATGCAGGGCTCCAGACTGCGACCATTTTAGTCGCATATGCGCCCAAAAATTTGCTTAGTGCGCCTAACTTTTTTTCTTGGTTGCACCAATGCGCCCAACATTGCAGGTGCAGGTGAACGATTTTCTCCAAATGTGTCTTTTCTGTGTTTATTTCCCTCCTGACGAAGCTCAGAGAATAACGCCGATAAAAGCCCACAGAAAGAGCGAGTCTCCATCTCTAACTGGCTCTGATCCATCCTGGACACGTGAACACACAACACGTGAACACCGTGATGCGCTTTAGTTTGAAACAAAGACCAGTGGGTGCGCTTTAGACTGCGGTGAAGAACGAGACCAACGAGACCCGCGGAAACAATCAGTTGTAAAATGTGGAATATGGTGCGTTCTGCTCATATGTGGTTGTCATCGACCATCTTCATGAATTTAAGAGTTTTGTCTGAGCGACATGAAGCAGAAAGCCGGATAAGCGTGGATGCACTGACGCTACAGCCTCCGTCTGTGTGACATCACCCTACCTGACGGAGATCCAAAGTCCTGCTGGAGGTCCATTTTTAGACAACCGGCCCGCACCCATCCTAATCTGTTCTGATTATTACCAAACCTGACCGTTTTCACGGTTATCTGCCTGTCAAATCTGGACTCGACCCGTGGATGTAGGTTAGAACCAGCGATCCGACCGGTTAAAATATTAGGCTAACTGTCATTCAGTCATTGAGTCAGATACTTTTCTTTATTTATTCTAGTATCTAATGTGTTCTAGAGGTTATTTAATAGTAATAATAAAGAAATCCAACTCTAATGAGCTCAGTAGGATCTGAAAGAAGCGAGGGATGGGTGAAACCGAAATTTTTCATGTCGATACAATACCAGTAGTTTATGGTACTTTTTTCATTGATACCAATACCGATACCGACACTTTTGATCCCTTAAAAAAAAGCCCTCATGATTGAAGTTTGCATTAATATCTTGAATCCAAGGGCAATATTAGATGTAAGTAAAACTTGAGAAACAATAATAAATTATATTGATGAAGAAATTAAACAAAAATAAGATTAAAAACTTATTTTTGTTATCAAATAACTTAAGTACAGGTTAGGATTATTTAAATGTTTTCAGTGGAAAATGTTCAAATAAAAAATTTAATAGTAATATTATAAATTTACCAAAACATAATGTGCAATTACCTGCATTACTAGCAGCAGCATCATGACATCTGACCTCCATCATGTGATACAGAAGCGAGGATCTGGCTGCTTTCACATCATTTTATTTCCAAAACTCACAGATGTGGAAACTTATTCATATTTTGTATCTGTGGTATCTGAATACTCAAAAAAGTATCGATTCAGATATTTTGTCTGACTGGTATCAAAGCAGTGACTCCAGGGTATCGATATGTCCATCCTGAAGCTTCACAGCCTCAAGACATTTCAGTTCGAAATGTTTAGATTCATGAAGTTCAGTGACGCTTCCCCCTAAAAATGTTTTTTCCACTGACATTAAAGATAAACAGTTTTCTAAATCTCATTATTGTTCATAATAGCTTCAATAACCATCACTGTCTATGTAAAACGATTAAAAGAAAATCCTTAAACTGGATTAAAATGAGCTGCATACAGCGAAGCTGGAAACAATGAGGTGCACCTAAACTTTTTGCTGCACCCAAATGACAAAGTTAGGAGCACCAGTGCAACCAGAGCTGAAAGTTAGTCTGGAGCCCTGAGATGCATGAGCACATGCTCTTTAAGCCTGTTCATGCAGCCTATTCTGAAATAAATGTTAAATGTCTAATTAATATTAGATTATTATGGGCTACTGGTCGCTATGCCATGTTTCCATGTCTACATGTAAGCACAGGGGGTGGGGGGTTCGTGGCCTTCATTCTAACACCCCCAAATGACAAGTTGGCCCTTGAAAGTTTAGCCCTTTGAGATCCTACCATGTCCAGGGCAATTCAATGTATTATTTTCATCACTTTTTATTATTTTAACTTCACAACATAAACATCAGCACCAATTCATCATGACAGACATGCTCTGCCTCTGCAAGTCAGTTTCAATCACCTATTAGCTTCATTTAAAGCAACCCGTACCGATGTTGCATTCTTACACTATTTTTTTAACAGAGTAAAATGCTATGAATGAGGTAATGGAACTCTGAAATACAAGGCAGACCCACCATTACTCAAAATGAAATATCATTCCAATCCCTAAATATTCAATGAAAACTCCAACCAATCCTTGAAGTGGGGTGCACCCCTAGGATTGTCCAAGGGACCTGCCTGTCAGACCTTTGCTTCTGCATTGGCAGGCAGAAGGAATGAGGGGGTGTGTCTTAAGAGTGAGGCGGGACTGTTTATATTCAAATAATCTTGCTGTGCTTTCCGAAATGCAAGATGGGTAAAGGTTGCTGTAATGCAAAACTTGGCATAGCCTAAATAAGAAGTGAAACGCAAGAAAAAACATTTTTTCTATGCCTATCTAAAATTTTACTCAAACACAGATACAAGTACAAATACTTTACTCCCCTCAACAAATACCAAAACAGATACAAATACCAGCTGCTGTGCACACCCCTACTACAGAGAGATCAGTAAACATCCTGAAACCTCTGTTTCACTTCTCTCACCGTGAGTCTGAAGGTCCAGGTCCATTACTGAAGTCTGGAATGTCTCCTTTAGACCGGTCACTCTTCATAGACAGACAGTCGGGTTCTGGAGTCTCTTTTCTCCATCTGTTGTCCAAACCTCTGCAAACACAAACATGTTGTCATTCATATCACATCAACCAGTGATAAACTGATGAAAACCATTGAAGAAGCTCTGAACACACAAACTGCTGCAGAGAATCAGAAGCTTTCATGTTTGGATCAGTCCTCTTAGATCAGATTACAGCTTTTCTAGCTGACTGACATCAGAGGACACGTTTCCTCTGCAGGAACCAGGGACTGGATAAAGAACCAGAAAATAGTCCAGGACCTGTGAAAGTTCCTGACTGTGGTAGAAGGATTCTAGGGGCCAATGATTCACAAGGACCCAGAAGGACCTTTAATGACACTGTAATACTGAAAAAAATATTATATTTAATAATAATAAATTTTAAATCACATGTCAGATAGGAAGCTTTAGAACATTAACCTGTTGTTAACTTTATCCAGATAAGCTAGCTCACTTTTCTCCACATATTAGCTCACATTTCTGAAGAAAACTGGATTTATTTATTTCACTTTTTTTAGTCCAATGATTAACGCAGGCAAACATTTAACAAGCTGCTCTGCTAAAAAATTAAAAAATGATCAGACAAGCAACAGCAAACATCTGCCAGACCCAGCGTTGGACATCCGATGGGCGTGGACAGTTATTGAGGTTAGGGTAGGGCTTGGGGATAGGGGGAAGGGTTACAATAAACGGCTTAAGACGGTAATGTGGGCGAGTTGGACGTCGGACCCCGCATCATCCTCCAAACCTCCGAGCCGCTGGCGGGACCTTCTCGACATTATGAGCTCAGTCCCACAGCAGCACATTTCTGCCACAAGGGGGCACTCACACCTCATCAACAGCCTTTCCAATATGGCCGATCTCACAATGACAAAGAATCCTTCAAAACATTTCTGGATCCAGAAGCTGATCCGGATCACCACCAAAATCTAATGGGTTCGTCCTTGGGCCGAGACACACAGCTGGTGACAATTTCAGGTCAATCCATCTCGTACTTTATCCATAAAGTTGCTGACAGACATACAGACAGACGGACAAACCAGCGCTACCGAAAACATTACCTCCTAATCAGAGGTGATAATAAAAAAAACATTCTCAAATAATAATAATAAATATTCCATCTATATTTCAGAAAGATTTGATGGTTGAATGAGGATCAGCTATCAGTGAAATGTTAGCTCGGTAGTTTGTGACTCAGACTGGGTGATTGCTCTCAATCCAAACAGAGAAATGTTTACATTTACACATATCTACATATTTCTAGATATATTACTGTGATTATTAATCATTGTTGTACATTTTTTGTTGCCTCTTGTGAAATTGTTCATCTTAACATATCAACAGGCCATTTTGTTTTTGATGGCAATTTAGCTGAGATTTTATTTGTTTCTCCACAGATTATAATTGCATTTCATTTTAATGGAAGAAGTTTTTTGTATTTTAGTTTAGGATTTTAAGGTAACTGATCTCAGAGAATTTAATGTTTAAGTATTTAGAGAAAAAGATGGGTTTTGGAATTTGGGCCCAATCCCAAACCGGCCCCTAAACACTACCCCTACACACTACCCCTCTGTTTGCACGTTCCCGCGGAGGCTCCACCATATTAAGGGCCATCCCAAACCATGTAGGGTGGAGGGTGAGTGGACTGTTCAGCCCTTAATCAGCGAGTCTGCATCAGTGCAGACTTGCCTGAATTTTGCAGCGGGTGCAACGGCTAAATGGAGGAGGAAACAGTCGTGTCCTGCACGAGTTCCGCACGTGCCATGCATGTTTGTCAATACTGAAAGAAAAAACATTAATGGAATTATTTTATGGGATAAAAAAAGCTATGACAGGTGCGCTGTAGGTATCCTTCAAACCACTGGTGCTCATGGGAGGGAATGTTTGAGCAGAAAAGAGAATTATAGTTCTCTAACTGGTATAATATTATTAATAATAATAATAATAATAATAATGATAATAATAATGGGACGTGATGACAATGAAAAATGACAATTCGTAGTAATAATAATATTTATCATTTATTTCATTGTTTAGGATCATGATTATTATTTATTTAAAATAAAATATTGTTCTTCACACTTGAGTGCGAGTTAGTTTTTCCACACAGATTTATTTAACACGGGCGTGTTTTTGTTGCCACGGCATGACTGCTTTCCTTTTCCAGTGGAGAAAAGAGGGCGTCTCGTTCTCATTAACACCCTCCACCTGCAATCAAGGCGCCCTCTACAGCTGCAAGTGTGACTTTATTGGGAGTGACACTCGATTTAAGGGGTAGTGTGTGTAGGGGGCTGTTTGGGATTGGGCCATAGAGTCAAAGTTGCAGCAAACTCTGCTCTGGAACAGCTGATCTACAGAGAACACATCAACATGTGGAACAGCACCACCTCCAAAACTGGTCCTTCTCCTGGAATAAAAAGAAGGAGGTGTGTGGACAATCAGTCTCTTCTGTCCTCATGAACTCAGCTTTTCTGTGTCCACAGGTCAACACAGGTTTTAGGAGACTGTCCTCCATAAATGAGTCCATGTGTTGGTAGATAGAGCGACTGAACCTCTTCAGCTGGACACCAGATTGTGCTCCATTATCTAATTAGTTGCCATGGTAACAGGAGATGATGATCATATAGAACCAAGGCTGCTTTTAAAACCTTATTAAAGACTTTTGTTCTTCGTTGGGTCTAAGTTCAAGTTAACATGTGGAACTTTGTACTTGTGTATTTTTTATTTTCATTTTAGAATGTTGTTGGCTGATTTAAGTAGATTTCATGCAAAGAACTTGGGTTAAATTTAATATTCAAATTAAATTTGAAAATTTGGTGGTGCAAAAAGCAAGACTTGTTGCTATTCTACACATAATTTTAAGTTCAAGAAACATCAGTCCTAGAGACTACAGAGAGATCAGTAAACATCCTGAAACCTCTGTTTCACTTCTCTCACCGTGAGTCTGAAGGTCCATCACTGAAGTCTGGAATGTCTCCTTTAGACCGGTCACTCTTCATAGACAGACAGTCGGGTTCTGGAGTCTCTGTTCTCCATCTGTTGTCCAAACCTCTGCAAACACAAACATGTTGTCATTCATATCACATCAATCAGTGATACCACGGAGAGATTTTTTTTGGTGCCTCTTTATTATCTTCTCTTCTGCTGACAGGGACAATTTCCTCTCAGGAACTTTACCACTACCAGGCGTCTCAGTTATTAACGTGGATAAACACCAGACGGGGCCTGAAACTGGATTCATTCCAGTCTGATCCAACAGTGAGACCTGCAGAACATTTACAATCAATAACATTTGAATGTATTCATAAATGGCTGGAGCCTGTTAGCTGAGCCAGAATTCAACTTTGGATGCAGACATTCTGGTTTGGTCTGAAACTAAATAAAGAAGTCTCTGACCAGGTCCTCTGCTGTCAGATCCGCCACTTTTACATGAACTGAAACAGATTTTAGAACCTGGATAACTGAGCAGGTTTCTCACGTCCAGATCCAGAGTCCGCTTCTGGCATTAAGTTGCCATGGCAACAGACTCAACTAAGAAGCTGACCCCCTTCATGAGCAGTTCACCTACTTTGTGCGCGATGATTCTGGTCCAGTCCTGAAGTCTGGAGGTCTGGATGGGTCAGCCATCACGGACAGCTGGATCCTGCAGACTCTGCTCTGTCCTCGTCTTCCTGAGAGGTGAAGCAGAAACACTCAGAACTAAAGAGAGAAAACAAACACGTCTGTTCAGGTCTAACACCCAAACAGAAACCAGTTTCTGACCTCCTGCTGTTCTTTCTGTTTCTTCAGGCTTCCTGTCAGAAATTGAATCAGAGGTATATTTTCTTTCTCCTCTCCTGCACGGTCCACCCAGCAGAATGCGGTTTGGGCGCTTGTGTACTTCATCCATTACACTGCCTGTGCAGGCACCTGCCATCAGGTGAGAGTCTTACTTGACAGCATGGACGATGTGACGTTTATATATTTTAATTCACTTATCCGTGGTAGATGCACAAAAAACAAGGAAAAGTGATTTAACAACGAGCAACCACCGACTGGCTAACCCTTTGCGGGATGATTATTAACATTAAATTTTTGCATGCATGATCAAGTAAACTGAAACTCCAGCCGTGGCAGAAACATTCCTCCCTGAAACGTATCTGGGTCGGGGGGTGGGGGGCGTCGGTGGTGTGGGGGGGGGTTTTCTTTAGGTGTTTTGGTGGTGCGGGTTTCTAATTCGTCCTTTCTCTCATCGAAAAAAAACTTTCGTAGCGACCCACTACGTATCTCCCTACCCCACCTCTCTTTCTTCTTTTTTCCCTTTTTTTCTTTATTCTTTTTACCTTTTTTCTTCTTCCTTATTAATTGTTAACACAAATAAAACACAATCCAAGACACTATGAAAAACATGTACTAAATCTTGCTTTCTTTTTTTCTTTTTTTTTTTTTTTTTATTTTTTTTCCCTCTCTCTTTTTCAAACTTTCAACGATGTTTTTTTTATTTCATCATTTTTCTTTTCTAATTTTTTAATAAAACAATTTTTTTTTTATATTTTCCTTTTTTTGTGTTTTTGTTTTGCTCCTGGTTGGAACCTAGCTGCCACGACATTGGGCTTTTTGAATGTTTTGTCTGTTTGTTTGTTTGTTTGTTTATTTGATGTATTGTCTGCCATGTCTTCGCGCTCACAACACTATATAATTTCACAAATCAACGAGTGTTAGTTTGCTCGGTCGCTCAGTTCTAATGAAGAGCTAAGCGAAGCGTCACGTTGTAGCTACCTGTGGGTCGTGGACAGATTAAACAACATTACAAGTGGTGATTCACTAAACGAAGCATTAAAACGGCTGAATTAAGACAAAATGACGGTAAGAAAGGCTGAAAACCAAACCGTTGTTGCGATGTACTGAGTAGCAAACAGTGCAGTGAGTGTCACCAGTTAACACGATAACCAGATAACACGGGCAGGCGTGTTATCTTGTGATGTTTACATAGGAAGAGCAGCTGAGACGTGAAATATGACAGGTATGTGAACTGTTGTGTCGAGCTTCGTGGTGTAGCGGGTTATGCCTCACTGAGGAGGGGTGACTTTTTTCCGTATGCCGCAGGTTCGAACCCTGCTGCATATCGTCAGAATGTGTGTTTTATTTACGTGTATTTTATTTATTGCCTGCCACAGTTTCATACCAACAGAACTCTTTATAGTCACAAATCAACAACACAGCGTTTAGTTTTGTTTAACTTTATTGAACAGCAAACTGAAGCATTGGGCTGTGTTTTCATATGGATTGTCGAATCTGCGCGTTCGAAAAACAGGCTGAGTACTCCTGAAGGCAACATCTGCAAAAATCACCAGTTAACACGAAAACCAGTTACCCCGTAACACCGATTGGAGATGGCGCCCGCGTGCACGAAGTACATATGTGAGCGCGAGGAAATTACGGAAAGAATGTTAATTTTCAGTCTGCCAGAAAACACATTAAAGGCAAAAATGCGTTTTATTCAAATTTCCAGGGCAATTGACGAGTTTTCTGCTGATGTTTCACAGTAAAATGGAAGTTTTCTAACGAGTCAGACAGCCGAGAAACAGGAAGTCACGCAGACTGAGTAGTTGAATAAAATCTGTTTGTAGGGACGGAGAATAAAAAGTTTAACTCTTCTTTCGCTCCACTCCACGAAGAAAAAACCTACCCAGACCCACTGACAGAAGTAAAGACAAGAATAATGTGGTTCTTACTCACTTTTATTCAGGACTCGGGTTCCATTTTGTTGCCGCTGTGACTCAAAAAGCTGAACTGAATACTTTCACTTTCGTCTCTCCTCCTACAAAGGAGGGTGGGGTGACAAAATTAAATAAATAAATATGTCATGAAGTACATACCAGTAATTTTTCCATTAATTAATTAAATGTATCATAAATGTAAAAAAAAAAACATTAAATAATTAAATGTACCACTTAATTATTAAATATATAATCAAATCATTAAATACATCAACAAATAATTAAATATATCATGGAATTATGAAATATGCAATTTAATAATCAAATGTCCCATGAAATAATTAAATCTACCTTTTAAAATTATCAATTTAAATACTAAAACGACATTTTAAAGAAAACTTTTATTTAAAGATATATTCAATTGTTTCACTGTATGTAATTATTTCATGCCTCCTTTGTGACCCCCGCTGTTGTCATGAGATCATTTAAACTGTCAAATCCTTTGGTGCTACATCTCTGCCATATATGGCGACGAGTAAATTAATCTATCGCAACAGGCATTCATTAATCGAGGGCATAGCTCTGATCGCGGGCGTTTATATTTACCAGCGGGACCTTGAACGCAGCATTATTAGGCTAAAACACGCCCCCTCCCCATAGACCTTTTTCACACTTCCTTGTTTTTTGACCGGAAATACTTAACGGGCGAGGATCTTTGCTTCCGACTACAGTGTCTTATGCTGGAAAGTCAAGTCATTGCAGCGCACCAGGCTGTTTTTTCTTTTGCTCTGAAGCAGTCCAACATCCATTTCCAGGACTTTTCAACATCCATCGATGATAGACATTAATGGGGACGTAAAAACCGAAGCGTCATTAAACGCAGTCATTTTGACACGACTGCCGTGAGCACAGACTGTTATACTGAATGCAACCGCATCGATCCCTGCTGGAAACATTTGATACGGTCAGAGAGCAAAAATAAAA
Source organism: Atherinomorus stipes (assembly GCA_023101725.1). Taxonomy (NCBI): domain Eukaryota; kingdom Metazoa; phylum Chordata; class Actinopteri; order Atheriniformes; family Atherinidae; genus Atherinomorus; species Atherinomorus stipes. The sequence continues at coordinate 8,764 of JALJCO010011284.1, read as the reverse complement.
TAAAATAAATACAATAAAATGATGTCCTTAACTCTTGCCTCAGTCCTGAGTTACTGTTTTCATCCATTAGTGTTAAAGCAGAAGAAAAGAGTTTTTATATTTTTTGCCCTTGCATGCATGGAGATAGTTTAACTGAAGTCGTGGCTGCTGTCATCTGTAAATGGTAAATGGACTGTACTTATATAGCACTTTTCCAGTCATACTAACCGCTCAAAGCGCTTTACACTACATATCACATTCACCCAATCACACACACATTCATACCCCGATGGGCACATCGGGAGGCAACTTGGGGTTCAGTGTCTTGCCCAAGGACACTTCGGCATGTAGTCTGGGGAAGCCTGGAATCGATCCCACAATCCTCTGGTTGAAAGACGACTGCTCTTCCACCTGAGCTACAGCCGCCCTTATGAGCTACAGCCGCCCTTCTGTGGATCTTCATGGTGGACTGTGTTGAACAGCAGCGCATGATGCTGCTTTGTAGCCGTGGATTAATGTTCTCGCGTATGTTACGAGAGGCTGAGACGAGGCAGTTCGGGTCCAGCGATCTTTTACTGGACTCGAACTGCCTCGTCTCAGCCTCTCATTATAACATACGTGACTGGTAACCCACAGCTGTACTAGAATAATACATGTATGTTACTCACAGCTACAACAGAAGCATGTTAAATAAAAGCCACCAAACATACAGAATATTATTTAATTTTATTTCAAACTCAGAATGAACCACGATCTCCTGCAGTTTAACACGTTACAACGAGGAAGTTTGACCAAACCTATATAATCTTTAAAAAGAAAAAAAAGCATTATTTCAGCAGAGGCGATAATTTAGGAATTATACGTTAATTTGCGGACATTATGCACGTACTGGATGCATTAATAACACCTGCATGGTCACGCTTTATTTTATGTCAATGTTATCAGAGCGGCTCTGCAAATTTCATTCTAATCTGATGCTTTCTTATGTCAGAAATGATTAATAATCGCGAGGTAAACCTCCTCTATAAACATTCGGTTTCGGACGTGATTGAATTACATTTAAAGCTTGTTATTAACAAACTCCGTCTCTTTAAAATCCCAGGAGCAGCTCAACGCATGCAGATGACAAAACGATGCATCGTAATCCCCAAAGACCCCAAACTAATATACAAATTGAATTACTTAAAAATGTTGGAAAAGCTTAAATCTAACATTGAAACCTGGAAGCTGCTACCCTTATCTATGATAGGGCGTGTGAACGCAATTAAAATGGTTGCTCTCCCCAGGTTCCTCTATCTTTTTCAAACTTTACCTATATTCATATCTAAAGCATTCTTTAAGCTCTTGAACTCCATAATCTTCCCTTTTATCTGGGGATTCAAGGCACACCGCATTTCTAAAAAACACGTTATCAAACCTAAATCTGCAGGAGGCCTCAGTCTGCCTAATTTCCAGCATTACTACTGGGCCGCGAACTGTAGAGCTTTGATGTACTGGCAAAAGGCATATCCAGGTAATATCACTGATTCCACTCCTGCATGGCTTGCAATTGAACAGGATCTTCCTAAAAGCTCTCTTCCTGCTCTTCTCTTTTCAACAAACAAACTTCCAACAAACATAGCTGGTTACAGTTTTATACAGCTTTATACAGTCGCTTGCTCCCTGAGAATCTGGCGGCAAATAAAAAAAGAATTTAATCTGCCCAATTTTTCAGTTTACACCCCGATCTGCCACAACCCCACTTTCCCCCCCTCTTTGACTGATAACACATTTGTGACCTGGAAAAATAAAGGCCTTGTCACTTTAGCAGATCTTTATATTGAGAAAACTTTTGCTACCTTCACACAACTGAAGGAAAAATTTGCACTCCCACCTTCACATTTCTTCCGTTATCTCCAGATTAGAGATTACGCACGCAAAAACATAACAAACTTTGAATCACTCCCTGCCCCCACAGGTCTCTATGCTCTTCTGAACCAGGATCCCAATGCAAGGAAACTTGTCTCTCATTTTGTCAATAATTTTACAGCTTATGAACCTGTCTCTACTTCGCACCTAAAGGAGGCTTGGGAGGAAGATCTTGGTATTACTATCAGTGATGATGACTGGAATGCCTCTCTTCCTGCCATCCACAGCTGCTCGATAAACTCCAGGCATCAACTTATTCAGTTCAAAGTGATCCATAGGCTTCACTATTCGTGCACTAAACTTCACTCCTTTTACCCCTCTGTCTCCCCAATCTGTCCAAAATGTAAAGCAGCAGAGGGCACTCTAGGTCATCTCTTCTGGTCCTGCCCTAAATTAAAAAAATTTTGGTCAGATATTTTCATATGCCTCTCCACAATTCATGGCTGTGATATTACTCCAGACCCATATACTGCTGTACTGGGTGGGTTTCGACGCCTCACTACTCTAAGTACCCATCAGCAAAAAACAGTACAATATAGCATGGTCATTGCAAAAAGAAATATTTTAACTTTGTGGAAAAATGAAAATGTTCCATCTTTTAAGACTTGGCTGACAGAAATGACTAATGTCTTGCATTTAGAGAGAATTCGTCACAGTGCCTGTTTGACTTCCGCGACCTTTGATAAAATGTGGCAGCCTTTTATGTTATATTTGTCTCGACTATAACCTTGTGAGTATTTGTATGTACATGCAATGTACATGTATTCCACTCTGTCAATATTTTTCTTGACTGGTGCTGTGTGTCTTACTGATAACTAAGCTCTTTTTGGCTGTTGAGCAGATTTTCCTTTTTACTTCCTTTTTCTTTTTTCTCTTTCTTTTGAGCAGATTTGACCATTATCATTCATACTATTTTGTTCCTGTTTGAGTGAGGGTGAGAATCTCAATTTTGTTTGAGTTCATTTGTCCTGATTGTCATTTTCACTGTGTATGCACCATTTGTATAACTGAAAATGTATAAATAAAATATATTAAAAAAAAAAAAAAAAAAAAAAAGAAAAATAAAAAAAAGAAGGAAAGAGATCAGATGCCAGTGAAATGAGTAAAAATTGACAAATGTAATAAAAAAATTAAAATTTTATGAAGATCATGAGATTGATTTTGGGTTGTGGTTCAACAGAAATATTAAAAACAAACACAGGAAGTGGAACGGGTGGGCGGGCTTGATGGGGTTCTGAACTAGAGTGTTGTTGAGCAGCACTTTGAGACAATCAGGTGTTTTCTGTAACGTCCAATCAGACGTCTGCACCTGCTGACAGGTATGTTGGTCCATGTTCACAGGGAAAGGTGCTCTAATGTGTCTGGGACAGCTTTGTTTGCTTATTTTTTAAATTATTATTTTCAACCAGAATTCAAAAGCAATATTTTATTTCACTAAATTATAATTTTGTAAATTTTTATTTTTTATTAGTTTCTTTAGTTTCCCATTATTTGAATTACTATTGTGAATTTTGCCTTTTATATAGTTGTAGGGTATGAATAAGAAGCACCTAATTGCAGTGATTGAACCGAGGTGCTGCTCGGCATTTTGGCTTCGGAGCCCCGTCGTGCTTGTTTGCTTGTTTTATTTTTTGGTTTGGAAATTCTGTTGAACAGCAATTCAAGGTTGTCCTAATTTTCATCTTATTTCATTTATTCTTACTTTTATAAAAACTTATTTCACTGACAGCTGAATTTTTAGATTCAGAAGAGTGATGAAGGAAAGATGCAGCAGGATTAAAGGTGTCAGTTAATGCAACAATCTTGATGGTGAGATAAAACAATCTAAATCTGTTTCTGCATTTTAAAAAATGTGAGTTTATACTAAAAAAAAAAAAAAAAAAAACGATGCATCGTTGGTCACATGATCGAAACAATGCGGGCAAAACTTCTGGTTCTTAAGATCGAGGCAGAGTCTAGTAAACGGGCTCAAATGTAAAATCCAGAGTGGAAACATGATCCATTTTTGACGTTTGACTGAAGTCTGGCCCTCACAGGAAGACCGGATTCTCGCTCGTTACGTACTTCCGGTTTTTGGAAAAAGGTCTTTCAAATGCTGCTGGCCGCTAGGCTGGAGGTATGTTTTCTATCAGGATACGGTAACCGGCCTCGTAAGACGGCCCCAGTGTGATAGGCTGGTTGAGGCAACGTGCTTACGTCATTACGTCTTACGTCCGAGACCCGCGGAAATGAAACGGGCAGAAAGAGGTGAGTAGGCTTGCGTTAAAATATTACACATTTATGGCATAAAACAATGCGCAATTATACAAAAAAACCTGTAGAACTTTGTTCATGACGACTATGAATTACGAGGCACAAGTTTCTTCGTATCCACTATGAATTATAAGGCAAACATCAGCATCCGATAATATTTACGAGATGTAAAGGGCGATTTTACTTTTTTTTTTTTTCTGTACTTGTTATTTCGACCAGGTCCTACTGAAAAACTACACTTTTATTCTTCACATCTGGGCTAAAATATTACACACTGTATGTAAATTAGGTAAAACATGTATTTACACCGAAACCCACTAATGTCAATTAATTATTAGCAATTAAAATAGCCGATTTACTTGGCTGGTTACTACTTGTACTTAATGACCTTCAGTAAACACCCCAATCTACTTTTCTGATAATCTGGGTTAGCCTACTTCTAATGATTATTTACTGACTATATTCATAACAGGCACAAGAAATGGAAACCAAGGACTGCCTGGTTTTAGGAATGAAAAAAGATATCTTCATAATTATAGTTATTATTCCTTTATTTCAGCACATATTGGTTTGTCAGAAGCCATCCATCCATTTTTGAGAACTCACATAGGCTACAGCAAGAGTTCATTAGGTCCTGTTTTATTTTAACAATCTAATATTCTTATTTCATTCATTCACTTATTTAATTTCATTCAAAGATTGTTTGCCTGTGAAATAACGATGCACTTCCCTCCCTCTTATAACTGTGCACTGCATTGACCCTTTGCCATTTCAGGACTCTATTTGGTCTTCTTTGACTCGTGTCAGATGTTCATGTCAGGCTTTAATGCCACCGTTGGGCGGATTGGGCAGATTGGGCAACCTGCAGCTGATGGCTCATGCAAACGTAAGAGACCATGGTTTTCCTCATAGGTCTGTGTTGTGAAAACATGTTCATGTTGGGGATTTCATAAGTGGCATAATGTAACTTTTAAATGTAAGAAGATCTATGCTTTCTTTGTAGAGAAATGGACTCACAATTTTTTGGAATGGGGAGCATGACTTTGCAAGCCTGCCAAAGAGGAGAAGGAGAGAGAGGAGGAGTAAAGATGCCAGCCAGACTGCTGAGAGCGGCACTGATGATGCTTCAGGAGCCAGTACAGTAAGAATCCCTTTTATCATTTGTACCATTCCAATGAAAGCACACTTGTTCACTGAATGAATGATAAATGAATAAGTGAATGAATAAAATGTATTTCAAACAAAGAAAAGGAAAAAATAAATAATGTAATTAAAAACAAAAATATATGTTTAGACCAATAACATTTTTATATCAATTTATCCTTGCATATAATATTATGCAATTTTCCTAGCTATCGCGTTCATGGTAGTTATGAAATTCACAATATTGATTTGGAGATGTGGTACAACAGAGATATTTAAAACAAACAAAAAGTAAACAAGCATGATTGGGCTCCTTATCTGAAATTTTACTTAACAACCCTTTGAGGCAATCACTGCAGTCGTGTTTTCTGTAACATTTAAATTATTTCTTTCAACCTTTTAATCTATTAAATTTTTAATAAATTTTTTTTAGTTTCTCTGTATTCAGATAACTATTGTGTATGATTGATTTTTTATCTATCTATCTATCTATCTATCTATCTATCTATCTATCTATCTATCTATCTATCTATCTATCTATCTATCTATCTATCTATCTATCTATCTATCTATCTATCTATCTATCTATCTATCTATCTATCTATCCCCCTTCTGATGATAATGATACAGATAGTGAGACCAGGAGAATGACACGGCCATTCCAGAAGTCTCACTTAAAGACCCACAACAAAACTTTTATCAGTTTTCTCAATGACCCCCCTATCGACGGCTTAAAGGATAAGTTTCTTTTTTCAACCTAGACCTTATTTCTAGGAGTTTATACATACATTTACTCACCGGTAAAGTTTCTGCATCACTTTGAGTCCTTAGGAGGATATAACTAGATTCAGCCTTCGGTGTACATCCAGTTATAATGGCGGAGACGGGCAGCAACTATATAAGACATTATCTGCAGCAAAACAACTTCATTTCATCAATGCTTTAAGTAGAATGAACGAACAAATGAGTACTATTGTCCTGTGAGTTCAGAGTTTCGTGTTTTTGTTGTTGTCTGGGTAGCAGCTACTCTTCTCAGCTGAACTACGGAAGCGCGCATCATAAATGCACGGCCCCGAAAAGTGTGTAGAACTTTTTGATAACTAACACAAAGCTGAATCTGAACTCACAGGACAATATTACAGATCTTGGCATGAAAAAGTTCCTCTTTTTTCAGCCAGAAGTGGTGCAGTAATAATGCACTATTACTGCACTATCACTGGCTGAATGATTTGTCCCGCGAATATGTCATCACGTATGGTGTCCAAACTTGCCATGTGGAAACATCCTTGTCCCGGGCATTCATTTCTGCTCTAAAATTGTTTCCCCTGGGCACACAGGCGTTTCTCTGTGCGATTGAATTAGCAGACAAGTGGCTGGCAGTCAGCCGAAACTGGAACTTTTTCATGCCCAGATCTGTGCTCGTTTGTTTTTTTCATTCTACTTAAAGTATTGGTGAAAATCAAGAAGTTTTACTGCAGATAATGTCTGATATAGTTGCTGCTCCGTCTCCACCATTATCACTGGATGTACACTGAAGTGTGAATCAAGTTATATCTTACAAAGGACTCAAAGTGATGCAGAAACTTTACCGGTGAGTAAATGCACGTATAAACTCCTAGAAATAAGGTCCAGGTTGAAAAAAAATAAATTTATCCATTAACTTTATCATCTTCATCGTACCTGTACTGTGATTCACTCCACCCAGTAATAGACAGTCTTATCTTGACTCTTGTTCTGTCCCTTCCTCTCTTTCTTCTCCTCTCATCCTCCAGTAATGTTTCCTTGCGTTTCTTTGCCAAATCCAGCATGATGCGCTTTCAAAACACCCACTGTGTTCATGTCTGGTTCATATCTATTTGCTAGTATGTGATGCAGTGCGCAACGAATCGTCAGCTACAATGTCACAGCCGCAAAAGTTACATAGTGCAGTTTCTGAGCCTTGGGACAATGCTGGACAGTGATTGCTCAAAAATGTGCATAATGAATGTTGGTATGACATCAAAACGAGTCAAACGCAGATTTTTGAGGTCTAAAAGTTACATTGTAGTTCTTTAATTCTGTTGTAGCCAATGACAGGTTGATTTTGCTAATTTGAGGTGGATAATTGTTGTGTTACAGCTTCCAAGTCTGTCTCACTATGCACAGCTTTTCAGCTGATGGATGAAAATTTATTGTAATTTTTTTTTCTAAATCCATTGTGTCATTAGGTTCCCTGTACTTCTAAAGCTCACGCATCTTTATCTCAAACAAAGGATAGTGCACTCATAAAAGGCCTTGATGATTCCTGTCTTGATATTTACAGTGTTACATAAGTATTTGGGCACCACTTTGACATTGTATGATAATGCATTCTCTCTTCCTGTAAAAGGTTTACAGCAGTTTGTCATTTATTGTGTAGTTACAATGGAGTGCTGAGGTACATATCAAATATAGACGTTTAGAGTTGCGTCATCAGCATTGAAATTGTCAGTGCCGTCATTCTTGTATTATGTGTGAGATTACTGAAATGTCACATAGTTCACTACAGCACTATGTAAACTAACAAGCATAACTTAATGTAGAAGGGCTTAATTTTTTATTCAATTTTGTCTTCAAAAAGTAAAAGGATCACAGTAATTATATGATTTTATTTGCTAGAAAAAATACAAAGGAATGAAATTCAAAGGAATCAGTTTCTGTTATTGTACGTAAATTACAATCTGCTAATAATATAGAAAACAGCTCCTACAGATGACCTTATAACATACAAAAGTTATCCAGTATCTGCACTGAATATGCAGATCTAGTATGGCGTGCTAACTAGTGAAAACACTTACCCCTCCACCCCACTATGACTGATGCTATTTTATGCTCTTTTTTTGATCATGATAGACATTTTTACATAGTTTGATGCTGGTGATTGTATTTACCTTTGTTTACAATGATGAATTGTGCAGCAGCTTTTAAAAAAATGTTTTTTTTTTTTTTTACAAATAACAGCTTTTTATATATTCAACGCCATTTACGAATACTCACATATCCTTTGCTAGTGCACTCACAAGATTTTTTTTTTTATTCCTTTTTACAGTATGTATTTGAATTTCCCTCCTGGGTTAAATACAGTATTTTCCATTTAATTTACTTTCATTTCAAGTTTTAGTTTATGAGGGAAAAGTTCTTTGGCTCTGACTATAACAAAAAATTATTTTAATACCTTTAGAATGCAACGTCACTACACCACTTTCTAGCCAGAATCAGATGCCACAGAAAACTCCGTCCATGCAGGACGGCAAGACACTATGTATAGAACTGTTTGACAATCGGTCCCCTTATTTTACTGTGTCCATAGTATATATTTCTTTGAGATTAAGGGTTCAGTATGACAGAGTCACTGACTTTTCCACATTCTTAGGGCCTCTCCAGTAACCTAAATCAAAATTACTTGGAACTCCTCATAGCCACCAAGAGCTCCCAAGATTTTTGTCACCTTGTTTAAGTACAA
>JALJCO010011283.1:0-122736 GCA_023101725.1 Atherinomorus stipes | reverse complement strand
CTGGTGTTCTAAACTGTTGCTCACGGGTCACTGGGTGCAGTGCACAGGAGTGCTACGGCAAGCCAAGGCAGTGATGTGTGCATTGTGTGGATGGGCCAAGGTGCAAACGACTCGCTCCCCGGTGGCAAAACAGGCTGCCGCGACAACTCCACACCCTGCCAACCAGCTGGAAGCTGGTGCCAGACAGTTGGAGGTCATCGCTTCTCGGCCTTTTGGCTAAGATCAAGTGTAGTATCTGTTCTTATCAGTTTATTTTCTGATACGTCCTCCATCCGAGGACTACATATTAAATGGATTTTTAGGAATGGGAGTTTGAATGAGGAGCTCGCTCCCTTCACTCCACGCATCGACCTGGCTTTGCAGTGCTGCAAGGAATGGTGCACTGTCTCCCCCCCATAATTTTTGTCAACAGCAAATGTTTGATTCACGACAGGGGACCTTCAGGGCCCCGTCAGTGCTAAGCTTTAGCAGGTGGTCGTGCCAGTGGCATGGGTGAGTCGAGGCCAAGCTATGACAAATACCTGCCAATGCCCAGGAGTTCACTCTCTGGTGCATGAGGATGGCGACACCGAAGCTTTCTGAAAACCGAGCTGCTTTGACACAAATCGCTGTCAACGAGTCCAACTCAGCGCTTTTGAATGGGGCAAAGTGGGAGAAAAAGGGTGCTTCAGTTTGGCTTCTGTGACGTTTAGCTTGAGTTGGCTCTTCCTCTGGCACACTCCCCCTCCAGGTTTGGACAGGTAGCACCTGAAAGAAACCCAAAGAATAGATGACAGTGCCAGACAGACAGAAAGATAAGAGTTTAAGAGGCTGGCCCGCTATAGCCATGGGTTAAGCCCTGGGGGGCGGGGGACCATTCTGACAATTCCATTCTGACCATGAAGAATGTGATTAGGCTGACTAGGCTGGGGGCCGCTTCATGCCACACAAGGTCACTTGCTCTGGTTTCTCCTCATTACGCACAAGTCTTTCGCCTTTTACTAAAGACTTCCGTGGGGGACAACACTAATGAGTTGATTCTATTTTTGGCAGGCTTTACTTTCAGGTCAAACCCTTACCGTGTTGTGCAAAGAAAATCCATATCCAAATCCAAAGAAAAACCAACTCGGAGGCAAATGCGTTCACTAGTTTATACCTGTGGTGCTTTGGAGATCTAGAGCCCTGGTGTTCTAAACTGTTGCTCACGGGTCACTGGGTGCAGTGCATAGGAGTGCTACGGCAAGCCAAGGCAGTGTTGTGTGCATTGTGTGGATTGGCCGAGGTGCAAACGACTCGCTCCCCGGTGGCAAAACAGGCTACCGCGACAACTCCACACCCTGCCAACCAGCTGGAAGCTGGTGCCAGACAGTTGGAGGTCATCGCTTCTCGGCCTTTTGGCTAAGACTGCGGTCGACTCCCTAGGGTGGTGGCTTTTACCTGTGTGGTACAAGGCTCATCACCGGACTGGAGGACATTTTGCATCTTATACTTGTCTAGAGCAAACCTGGCTACTCTGTAGTTTGGTTGTTTTATACTTGTATCGGATTGTTTTTCTTTAAATTTGCTATTAACCACTTTTGTCTTACAGGTCTTTAGGTAAGTTCTTTTAGCTTATTGTGTATTTGTTGTATTTTATAGTTTTATTGTGCCTTGTATTTATTTATTGTTTTAGACTTTTATTTTACCTTTTAGCTGCTGGTGCCTCCACCATGTCAGCAAATTTTGCTGGCATGCGGAGGCACCACAGCGTGCGCTTCCTATTCAAACCTGTTGACGGAAAGCTCCTGGAGATGTCCAGACTCGACTTCTCCAGGAGGCTAATACAAAAGGAACTGAAATTCTCGCCAAACGACCTGAACTGTATTTTGACTCTGCCAGGGAACAAGGGATTTGACGTAAGTTTTGCTCTGCTGTGGTTTTACAAGAATTCTGGACACGTTTTGAAAATGTTAAGGCCCAGTTTTCAGCATTTGCTGTGGAGAAACTTACTGACAATAGCCATAAAACCGTTATTGTCAGGATGTTCAATGAAACTGTAAATGCAGAGGACATATGTATGTGGTTGGGTAGATTTTGCACTGTGAAAGGTCAGGCTACCAAGGTAAGGGATGTGGACGGCATCTGGAACTGTGCCTGGAGGGTCCCCATCCAACAATGGCAGTGACCCCCAGGGGTTCCAGGGCCTGAAACACCTGCCTTCTATGATAGTCCTGGGTGAGAACAGAGGCTACATTCACTACCAGGGTCAGCCCAAGCTCTGCCGCAAGTGTGGTGAGCATGGGCACCTGGTAGACGTATGTGATAAAATGTTTTGTGGAAAATGTAGAGAAATTGGGCACACCTTTGAGGAGTGTCCCAATGGCAGAAAGTGCAATCTTTGTGGGGAAACAAACCACCTCTTCAGAGATTGCCCAAAGTCTTTTGTCAACAAACTCAAAGCAGCAAAAATTGCAGAAGTTCAAGATGGAGGCCAAACAGAGCCAGTTAGACAGTTAATTGAAGAGGCTGGGCCTGAAAATTCAAATCTCCCGCCAAAAACTGTGACTGGACAACAGGAATCAGGTGAGGCGGGAGAAGGGGAGGAGCCTGCACAACCCTCATCCCCAGTTGGTCCCACTGGGGGTGAGGAAATGCAGGCACAGGGTGGAGCTACCGCAGACTGTGTAATAGAGGAAATGCATCCGGATAGTGAGGAAACCCACCTCCCCGATGCCCAGCAAACAAAGAGGCCTGCATCAGAGTTGTCCTCGGACTCTCCGTTAGTTACGGAGAAGAAGGGAAGAGCTGCGTCTCTCTCAGACAGTTCATCTGTGGAGGAGTCCAGAGTCTTCCCTCCTGACTCACCAAATGAGGTTTCTTTTCTAACTCTGGCTCTGCAATCAACCCCGAAGGCTAATAAGTTGGATGCAATCTTACAGCAAAGGCCTACTCCTAGAGTCCGAAGGGGAATGGAGCTGAACCACTTCCTTTCCCACCCGTGGAATTGAAGGATGAGCTCCATTCATATGAAATTACATAACTGCCCTTAAAAACGCTTTTAAAATGTCATACTTGTCTCTTTTAACCATACTCATGACACTCACCTTCTCTACCATCAATGTGAGAAGTGTGAAGTCGAGAGTTAGAGCTCAAAGTGTTTTATCCTTTTTAAAAACCATAAAGTCAGATGTTTTTTTATTACAAGAGTGTGGCATACCATTTCAGCCACAGTACAGGGTGTGGGAGGAGATGTGGCCACACCTGTCAATATGGAGTGGATCCAACTACAACAAAAATGATGGTGTGGCCATTTTAATCAACAACCCCCAGGTTCTCTTAAAGGGTAGCACTGTGGTGAGAGACGGACGGGCACTTTTAGCACACTTGACTTTTATGGGAAAGGATTTTAAGCTCTTAAATATTTATGGTTTTACAGACAAGCACGATAGGTATGACCTTTTAGAAGAACTGCAGTCCCACATGTTGGGTAGAACGCCACTAGTTTTAGGAGGTGATTTTAACTTCATTTTAAACAGAAAGGATAGGAAGAGAGTAGGGGGAGATTTTAAAGTAGACAAAACGTCACTTTTATTGCAGGGCATGTGTAGGGATTTTAAGCTAACAGACTGTTTTAAAACTATGCATCCCAGAGAGGAGGGCTTCACCTGGTTCAGTGGTGACAGCACCAAAGCCTCTCGTATTGACTACATCTTTACAAGACACTGCCCGCCTACTGATGCTAGATTAACCCCTGTCTTTTTTTCCGATCACCACATGCTATCTTGCACCCTTTCACTCACTTCAGGTGTGACTTTTGGGGAGGGTCTGTGGAAACTAAACTGCTCCCTCCTGGATGACAAAGGGATAGTGGAAGAGTTTAGGGAGCAGTATAAAGAGTGGCAGACCCTCCAGGACTTTTACGATTCACGTGCACACTGGTGGGAGATGGTGAAGGGACGGACCAAGACTTTTTTTAGCAGAGAAGGAAGGAAAAAGAAAAACAGAGAGAATAGATGCATGACGGGACTGCAGAAGCGCTTACAACGTTATTTTAAACTTAATCTTGCAGGCATGGATTTTGATGATGAAATTAAACAAGTCAAGCAAGAAATGTCAGCTTTAGCAGAAAAACAAAGTAAAGGAATTATTCTTAGGAGCAAAGAACGGGAGATTGAAGAAGGTGAAAAGTGTACTCAATATTTTTTTAAGAAAATCATAAGTAAGGGAGGGGGGATGGTGGAAATAAAAAGAGAAGACGGAACCACAACAAAGAACACACAAGAACTTTTAGATACGGTGGAACACTTTTATAAAAACCTCTACGAAGAAAAGACAGTACAAACAAGAGCCATAAATGAAGTCCTTGATTTTATAGAGAAAGCTGTAACAGACAGTGTGCTTTTAACCCAAGATTTTACCATTTTAGAATTAAGTAAATGTATTGGCACTTTTAAAAAAGGGAAGTCCCCTGGACAAGATGGACTTCCCTTGGAATTTATGAATTTAACTTTTCACATATTTCCCTAGCTTTAGTTTTTGACATTCGGTGCCCGACGTTAGAATTGGATATAGGTTCAACTCAACGACAAAAGATAAAAGAAATACGAAACTGAACCTTTCTACCTTCAATGTTAATTTTTAACTTTATTTTATTTTCAAATTTACACGGAGATTTTTGGGGTTGTGGATCTGGCCCCCGTCCCGGCCGGTGGAGACCACCGCCCCCCCCCCTCCGATCACGACCTTCTGACACCGGGATGATTTTCTAATTTTAGTATATATATATTTTTAATAGTTTCTTTCCATTTCCCCTTTACTCCTTCAATCGAGATTGGGTTTTTTTTATGTTTTTATGTGGGTGGGGGTTTCGGAGATATTGTGGATATTTGGATTTTGGAATATTAGAAAAATAAACAGTTGAATTCCCGCGCTCCGTCTATCTTCTCTCCTCTCTCTTCTCCCCTCTTCGCTTCCCCCCTCACTATTGATAGGAATGAGGATCAGAATGGGTTTCTGTGTCCGGGGGGGAAGAGGAGGGGAAGAGTTTTTTTTTTTTATAGACATTATTATTTTATTTTCCGATTTTTTTTCCGGATTTTTTATATATTTCACTTTTTTTCACCCCCCCCTTCCCCGACAAAAAAAAACACACACCCCCCACTTTTCGACCCTGGACAGAGACAGAAACACCCACCCCCCCCCCACAATAAACCAGAATGAACAGAAGATCCCGGGAGAAAATATGATAACAAGGGGGGGAGGACCAACTACTAGGAAGACATAACAGGGAAAGTTAGGAAGAGACTTGGGCACTGGGGCGGGGGACAAGGGAAGGGATTTTTTTTCATGCGTGTTTTTTTTTCTTTTTCTTTTTTTTTTTTTTTTTTTTCCCCCCACGAGGATTTTACTTTTGGACGGATGGTTTTTTTTCTTTGGGTCCAAGTGGGAGAGACTCGGAGGAAGAAATGAAGAGGCCTGGGACGGGGGGGAGAGAGTTCCTGCCTTCCTCCCTCGAAATATGTGAGTTCACATTTGAAAAATGCTACGGACCCATCCAGAAATGCCAAAACAACAGCAATGGCAAAATTCTGGATGGGTTCTTACCTCCGCAGTCTCAAGATAGTACCTGTAGACCTCAGGACACCTGTAGCTTTTAGCCTGCCCCCACAGTACTCTTTTATACAGACCTTTTTAAAGCATTTTAAACTGGAGAAAGAGGAGCTACAGGTTTTAACTAATCATCGCACTTTGGTGTCTGTTGTGCAGGAACGGGAACCAGTGTGCCCAGTGCGCGGGCTCGCATTCGGCGAGCCCTCCCAAGTTTGGCGCAATGTGAACCACTCAATCCTCCCGAACCGACTCCGGGACCTTTCGTGGATGGTGGCTCATGAGATTCTCCCGGTCAGGTCCGTCATGCACTCCCGGGGCATGCCAGCGATCTCAACCTGCCCCCGACCTGGTTGTGGCGCGCCTGATGGGACCGGGCGAGGGACGCGGCGAGGGCAGGGCACCCCTTCCTTTCCTTTCTTGTCCGCCGGCGCCCGCCCCCCCCGTCCCGCCACGCCGCGCCGCGCCGCCGCGGGCCGCGCCGGCGCCGCAGCGCCGCTGCCGCCGCCGCCGCCGCTTGGACGTGCGCATTTCGCTCTGAGGGCACTCCGCCGCGCCCCCGCGAGCCATGCGAGGGGAAAAAATGGGGAAATTTTTCCCTCTTTTACACCCGGAAGAAACCTTTATGCGATCTGTTTCAGCGCGCGCGCCCCCCGACCCCCCCCGCTCTCCCCCCTTTCTCCTTTTTTTGTACCCCACCCCCTTCCCCTTCCTCTTCTCCTCTCTCCTCCCCTCCCCCCAATCCCATCTCTTCCCTCCGCGAATGTGATATCCCCCTCCCACACCGCGCGCCCGGGGAAAACACTCCCTTCCCTGTCCCTTACCCCCCGTCCCTCGCCTGTTTGCTTCCCCCGGGTCCGCCCCCCGGTCTTCCCCCCTCCCCCCGGTGAACTCGGCGAAAACGCGTTTTATTTTAAAGGGCCTTGAGTCGGTGAGGCACCTGCTCTGGGAGTGCAGCGCTGCCGTCGACCTGTGGGCAACAGCCGGCTCCCTGCAATTCCCGAACTTGCCAGCAAGGGAGGTCCTGAATGCACAACTAGTGCTCTACGGGGTGACCCACAAAAGAAACATCAGGAAAGAGGACTTTGAGAAACAGTGGCTCACCCTAGCTGCCTTAAAAGACGCCATTTGGACCTCCAGAAACTTGCTGGTAAGAAGGCACAGGCAGATTCCCCCCGCAGCTGTGATCCGGATGGCAGCAGAGACATTAAGAACAACAACTGCAGGCAGCGAGCCAAGGACACAGCTGCAAAGAAGCATCGCCTGTGCCTCGTCGGAGGAGGGAGCCGGAGCTACACAGGAGAGGTCGAGGCAGCGGCGGCCTGGCTCTCCGGGAGAGGACGGAGGGAAGGAGCGTTAGGGGGGGATCCCCTCTGAGCACCAGACGGAGGCCCCGAGAGACCAGCGGTCGGGGAGGATGGATGTGGTTTACCCGATTGACAAGGGCCCACCCCGTTCCTGCACAAAACATAGCCCAAGTGAATGGTTTTAAGAACTGTGCTCCCTTTCCGTTTTAGTTTGATATTTATTGACACCGTTTTTACCCGTTTTAGCATGTTGTATTGTGTATTGATTTTATCTGTTTTAGCTGTTTTAAACATGCTTTGAAATAGCTTTTACAGAGAGATTGATTTAAATCAGTGTACATGCAATGTGTTTTTAATGGGTAAATGATGTGTTTTCTGTAAAATGAATACTGTGATAATATGTGTCAATAAATGATTCAAAAGAAAAAAATCTGTTCTTATCAGTTTAATATCTGATACGTCCTCCATCCGAGGACTACATCTTAAATGGATTTTTAGGAATGGGAGTTTGAATGAGGAGCTCGCTCCCTTCACTCCACGCATCGACCTGGCTTTGCAGTGCTGCTAGGAATGGTGCACTTTCTCCCCCCCAAGTTTTTGTCAACAGCAAATGTTTGGCTCACGACAGGGGACCTTGAGGGCCCCGTCAGTGCTAAGCTTTAGCAGGTGGTCGTGCCAGTAGCATTCTGCGCATATATGTGATCATAACACTGTATTGATAATGTCCTTTAGCGACTGCTGGCAACCTTAAGGTCAAACTACAGCAACTACTCTTCACGAAGAATTAGCATTACTGAAACAGACTTAAATATGTGCGACTTAATAGTTCAACTGGGGGGGGGGGGTAAGGTTCATCCCAATCTCATAATCTCATGTCACCAGTAAATGTTATCTAGCCTAACGTCAGAGAAGGAGAAAGGGAAACTGCTCCCCTGATTGTCAGCTACAGTATTTAGCCTGGTACACCAGCCTGACTAACGCCATGTATGAGATACACGGCAAGTCAGTCTGGGTTCCCTCCACTGGCAACTGATTTCCAACGCGAGATGAGAGGTGGGACTAACAGGAGGAAAGTGAACCGGAGCGAACCAATCAGAAGTGACTGTAGCTCGACACGCTGTTGCTATGTTGCTATGGCAACGCCGGAAGTCAGCGTTTACACGTTGTTTTTCCCTTTCTATTTAATGTAGTTTTCTTGTGTATATTAACATAGAATGTTTGGTTTTATTAATATTTTCTTTATGTAAGCTTTGTTTATTGCTGAACTACTAATATGAGAAAGCGTTTGTGTCACATGTCGTGACTATGACCCGGAAGTTGTTAGTTACGCACCAAAACAGAGCAGAAACAGCGGTGGAGACGTCGGAGTTTAATGTTCATCTGTTAATAATTTTACTGCTGCGCTGTGATTGGTCCGGTCAATTTTTTACCGAAGTGGAAATCACTTCCCAATGGAGGGAACCCAGACTGACTTGCCTTGTATCTCATGCATGGCGGTGGTCTGGCTGGTGTACCAGGCTAACAGTATAGCGGTTAATATAATGTGCGATCTTTCTATAAATTAGATTTTCTTTTCTTTTATGGGGGGGGGGTAAAATGAATATTTTTTTTTAAAAAAAAAATCCCAGGAAATATTAACCATGGTATTAACCTTGGGTACTTCATAGCTAGTTACGCCTTGCCTGCAGACACAGAGCAGGACTAGCCTGGACCCAGTGGATCCACCTCCTGATCATGGACCTGCAAGGCCAGGGTTTCCAAAGTGTTTGAGCTACGGCCCCCAATGATACCAGACGTTGGTGTTTGTGACCCCCCCCCCCGACGGCACTTTATTGTATGATATATCAGATCATCCCGCAGCATCCTCTACATGTAAGGCTGGGAAACATGTCAGAATCTTCTTAAATTATGTGGATTGTGCAGACTGCACATGTAACCATACTGTAGTTGATTAAGCAGAATTTCAGTTTATGTGATTTACATGCAGGTTGTTGCAGCACGACGAATATTAATTTTGTAAGGGAAAGAAACAAAAGCTGTGTGTGGCCACATTTGGAGCTTTTGTTTTATTGATCTAAAGTCTTACATCAGTAGGCGCCCAGCCTTATTCACGCTTAGCGTTTTGCGTTAATTTGGTGGAAGTGGCCTGGGATGGTATCAAATTCCCGGCCTGAATTATTGTTCCAGTCCACCCCTGTTACAGGCCGTTTTATTTATTTGAGAGGTTCATACAGTTTCAGCTCATCTGCGCAGCATAAATATTGCTGCGGGTTTGAATCCTATAGTCAATTGATGATTAAAATTTGATACAGTATGAAGGGGGAATTAAATGTTTGAGTGTGACAGGACATAAGGAGAACTTGGTCGGGGCTTAATCCCCAGTTTCCTGTGTAAAAGTCATATGCGCTAACCAGTCTGCCGAAGGAGAATGTCAACAGCCAGGGCGCATTATCACTCGGATGCAAGTAACAGGATCCCGGACTGCCAGCAGGGGAATCATGGTGCAGTGTGGTTTCAGTTCCCCACCTCAGACCTCACCATCTGTGTCTCCATTTTCCCCAGTCTCCAAAGCCAGCGTATGCATGGATCAGAGTTAACGTGAGAGACCACACATTCTCCCGTCAAGTTTGCTTTTTATAAATCACAACTTTTGCGTGGAAACTGGTGTATGCCAGTTTCAGGCCCGTTTTGTGGGTACGAAATGTTTATAAATGAGACCCCTGATCCTGCTATGACAGTAATGGATGTTTATGTAAATCAAAGAAACATGCTTCTATTGCTGTACTGAGATTTTTGCCCTGATGAAGCTTTTTTGTTAGCTATACGGCCCATAACTTTACTATAAGATAGAGTTTCACTTTTATGCTACAAGATGTAAAAGATTGTGGGGTTTGTGCACTTCATTTCACATAATTTGAAATGTCTCCTGTGACCCCATGCCATGCTTATGTATGCATTATACATGTAAAAAAAAAAAAAAAAAAAAAACAGCAGAATATAGTTATTTTTTATGTATACACACACACACACACACACAGATATATATATATATATATATATATGCCAGCTGGAAAAACCTGCACCACTATGAGCATGTACAAATGGGGAAGTGGGAGCAGTTCAACCCCCATTTTTGTGGCCACATCTTTTGGTGTCCCAATTGTGAGAAGGTGAGAATAAACAGATGATTTGCAGTTTCTTGTTGAAGGTTGTATTTTTAGATAATTAAAAACAAATGTTGGACCTTGTGTGCTTTTGTTAAAGCTGCAAAGCTTTAAATATTGCTTTAAAATAAAAACGTTAAACCAAAGGTACTGCAGAAAACAAGCAAGCCACTTGTTTCTGTTCCCCCCCCCCCATGCTCTTGGCTTTCTTGTAGTTTGATGTCATAGAGTATTACAATGTGAACAAAAAATACCTGCTGGTGGATGTGAGACAGCTCACACAAGAAGTGCAACAGCACCCTCTGCTTTTGTTACCTTGCAGACAGAAGCCATGGCCAAGTAGTGAGTAGCTCCACAATGTCTTTTTTTAGTGTTTATTCTACAATTTGTACTGCCTGAACAAAAAATAGTCAAGACTGTATCTAAAAGACATTAATCCAACCAAATCTAAAATAATTACTTTGGTTGTCCGTGGCTTAAGTTTGCATGAAGCAACAGAGTTGCCATGCAGTGTGTCTCAGTGTTTTCTACAAGATAAAGTATCATGAGGAGAAGTTATCTTAGTCCTCTGGCCTGATCAGGAATGTATCACTTAATTTTATTGTCACTGCATGATTTTTATGGAGAAAAGGCTTTTGTGTGACTGTTTATATCCACATGTATCCATCTATCTACCTATCTACAACGCTCTGAAGGAAGCAAGCAAGTGGCGGGTCTCCACATTGTTAAAGTGTGTATTGATAAGATCTGAAATGACCAATAATGATGCATGTCTGAATGCATAAAGGACAAAGTCTGCACTCTTACTTCTTTCCGGCGCAAGTCTGAAAGGGGCTGAAGTGTTTCTTTGATTTTTTTTTAGCAGTATACTTTTATTAAATACTGTATTTATCCATTTTCATTTTCAAAACATCATAGAACATAAAGAACCCAAACAATTACCCCCTCCTTTACACCCCCCCCCCCCCCCCCCCAAGGCAGGTTAGCTAAAAAAAACAACAACAAACAAACAAAGAAAAAACAAAAAACAGAAGCTGTACCAACAGTGTCTCTATGGTCATCTGTGAGTGTGATAAAATTATACCTAAAAAGGGTTTAAGCAAGTAAATGTACAAATGTGATCAAAACATTGAGGTGTCATGAGGGCGTCTTTCACTCCGTGATATGATCAAGAAGTGGTTGCCATATCTGATGTCATCTGTCTGATTTCCCTGATAGCTCAAATCAGATTTTTTCCATATACAGTATAGAGTATTTGTGAGCTCTACTAATCAA
The DNA here is from genome assembly GCA_023101725.1 of Atherinomorus stipes. Classification (NCBI taxonomy): domain Eukaryota; kingdom Metazoa; phylum Chordata; class Actinopteri; order Atheriniformes; family Atherinidae; genus Atherinomorus; species Atherinomorus stipes. The sequence continues at coordinate 111,425 of JALJCO010011283.1, read as the reverse complement.
ACTTCAAAACTTTGGGATGTATCTTTGTTCCATACTTGCAAAATAATTTTCTAAGCAATAACCATTCCATGCTGTATTGACAAAGCCCTCCAGTAGCTGAGAGCCTCGAGCTGGTATGACCAGCCAAGAATGCCCGTCTCTGGGTCTGGACGGAGATCGTATCCATAGACCTCAGAGTAAAAGTGAAAAACTTCATTCCAAAATCTACGAAGTTTGATGCAGAACCAAAACGTATGTGCCAGCGTACCACCAGATTGCTTACATTTTACACATAATGGTGAAGTGGATGAAAAGAATGATTGCAGTCTAGTATGATTAATGTAGTCTTTGTATAACCTTATATTGAATTAGCCGGTGTCTTGAGTTAATTGAACATGTGTATATGCTGGGAAGGCATTTACACCATACATCTTCTGAGATGGTGGTGTGAGTATACTTTTAAAGGGACTTGGGGCAAGATTATGAAACGAAACTCGCGACTGCCGCAACTGGGGCTTCAGGTAATGTTGTTTACTAGCCATTTTCTTCGTAGTTACACTTTTTAGTGTCTTTCAGTTGATCTGGATCGTTTGCTGACGGCAGAAGAATCCATAACTATCGCTTACAGTGTTTGAATTTACCGTGACCGTCTTCTTCCTTTATCAAAACTGCGGATGCAGCGTCATTTGACGTCACGTCTACAGGGCAGCGCGGGAAATTTGGACACCGAATTGCAGCGAATTATGCAGCACACAGCCTGTTCAAGGCAACGGAGAGAAACGTGGGTGGAAACGTTATTTTTGGTATTTAGCGCTTCATCACCCATTTGTATGAAAAAAAGGGACATTCATGTTTGGTTTTTTTAATTCCTGCCTCTAGTCCCTTTAACAATTTATTTTTTCTTGTCTTTTCAGATTTAGGCTCAATTTCAATTCTCCCCCTAACCCCTTCCCCTCCGTTTTGTGCGTTCATGTGTAGGGGTAGGGGTGTCCCAGCTCTTTTAGGGCAGAGGGGTAGGGGCAAGTGGTAGGGGTATATACCCCCTCAAATGAAGGTTTTTCCGATGCACATTTGAAATGAAAGGGTATGACAATGACCAGCAATATGGCTGCTACCGAGTCCAAAAAAATCCATAAATGTAAATATTTTCGTCATAGATAAAGTTGAAAAAGCATGAAAATCCTTGATTTGTCTATTGTAGTTTAACGCTGTTTAAATGTTAAACTGTCATTTTCTTTGTAAAATGCCCAAGAACAAAAATTGCTAGTCCTACATTGATGCTTCAGTTACATAAACGCTAAAAGGCTGAAAACCAGCAGTGCTTTGTAGGCAGCCCTGATAATCTACAGTGGTAGATGATCAATAAAAACTTTGGCAACATCACTGATAGTTTTCATGTACATGGAGGTCCTTTATGAAATGAAATAAAAATGAAATGAAAAATACTTTAATTATCCCAGAAGGGAAATTCAACATTGTAAATAGCTCACTTTAAAAAAACAAAACAAAAAAAAAACCAATATAACATTTATATTAAATAATAATATAACAATAATAAGTCACAGTCTTGTTCTTTAGGGTGATGCTGCTGGTAGGAATGAACTTCTGTATCTCTCCGTTCTACAGTGAACCTGACGCAACCTCCCACAGAACACACTGTTGTGTCTTCACCGTGTTGTGGAGAGGATGGGAAGAATCCTCCATCATCTTCATCAGCTTGTGCAGCATTATTTTCTGAATAATCATCTCCAGAGTTATTCCCAGCACAGAGCTAGCTTTCTTGATCAGCTTATGGTATATAACATGTTGTGATCGTCCCCCTTTTGATCGAGACCCTCTCTAACTGGATCAAAATTCATGACTCTGTTTGTTTTACAAGGAGACCAGATGCCTCAAGAATGTGGGGTTTTTTTTGCAAAAGTTTCACCCTGTCCCCCTAAATCAGCAGATAAAGATCTTACATCCGCAGGAACCTGGCTCTGGATCAGCACAACCCCCAGATGGTCCTATAACACTGAGGTTGATTTACATATAGAATCGCTGTTTGGGTCACAAACAGTGATTTACACCCCCGCCTGAACTCCGATCTGAAGGTGAGAGAGGAACTGGGCTCCATCACCAGTTGACACTCTACCAGACGGGAGGCGCCAGACCCCCCCAGGGATCCAATTCTCATCTCAGGATGCATTCCAATGGGAGAATGTGTATTCTTCCCAATCTGCTTTATCCAGGACAAAGGGAATAAAGGAATGGTTTTTCTATCATTTAAATATGGTATAGTAATGTAGTTTCACTTTTGAGGGTATGTTGATGTATTCACAGAGATGCCACATTATATTGGGGGCACACATGTATCTCTATATATTCTCCACACTGTATTTTTGGATATTTTCAATTAAGGAAGCGATCACATAGAGGTTTAATACAGAGTCATGGCAATTAGGATAACTGCTATCATCAGGGTAGAAATTATAAAAAAAAGGAGAAGAAGACCAAATAAAGATTAGCAACAGGTTAGGTTGAACACAATGAATTGGTTTTGACTGAATGTTCAATTTCACTTTGCAGTAATCCTCATTTTGCCCTGGTCCACAATCCGTGATGTTTTGTATCTGTTTTTCTTCCTGAAGTCACAATGACAGATAAAAGAATGTGTTTGAGTCTGTACGTGATTATTGCCCAAGAATAATGTCCCTTTTCCAGGAATCTTATCATTATAATAATTATATCACATTGCTTATTACATGAGATGAAAGTAAGGAAACAGCGCCCTCTGTTGGCGGAACAGTAGGAGCCACCTGGTCACTGCCATTAGCAAACGAATTCCCTATTGGCCAGATGGAAACTCCCCGGGAAAGTCTTGGGCTGTCAGTGGACAATGCGGACAGGGCGGCCTCGCAAATTGCACTACAAAATGCAAGGATGCGAGCATTTTAGAGAGTTTTTCAGTTTTAAGTCTTTTCCATTTTCTTCCCCTTAACCGGCCTCGTAATTCAGCCGACCCCGAAAGCTACGCATACCCTCGAGTTGCGTTTGGTCCTGAATTCTGTCTGGATCGCCAAGACTTTTGTTTCTTTGTGCGCGAGATTTAAAGTCTAGTGAGATTAGAAGCGTCCCACCTCTTTCATCCTGGTAAATCATTTCTTGGTATCTTCCTACGTGATAAATGGTAATCAGGACCAAACTTTAAAGGCAAATTGTGTGTTCTGGAGGGTGAAAGTAAATTGCATTCCCCAGACCTCAATCTTACTATTTTCATCCAAAGTAAGTGTGACTGCGGACCTGGACACCACCTTCCACGCCTGGTTCAAGACTCAGTCTGAACTCCAGAAGAGAGCAGCTGCTGGCTTATCGATCTGTCTGCCTTCCTCTCCGCAAAGGACATCACTGCCGGGAATATCATCCTGGAAGTTTCGCCCCAGCCGGAGAACATCGGACGACGTAAGACCTCTTTCAGCGCTCTGTTGCAAATGATGTCTTGGCAGTTACGCATCAATTATAACCAATTGTCCATTCGATCCAACTCTAAATTTTCCTCCAAATTGTTAGTCCCAGTTGAATCCTCATCCTAATTCCCTTACAGAATTAGCTTAATTCATCTACCATTAGATACCCACTTAATTTCATCTCATTTAATTAGCGATGCAATGACCAGAGTTTTTCATGTCCGCTTCTCAGATATTTTGCCTACAGTACGCATTCCTCTCACTATAGGCTGTCGAACCTTTCCTCCTTCTTGACTCCGAACAGGCTACAAGATTGCAAAGTTGTGCTGTATCTGCTTTGTGGCTGAATAAATCAAAAGTGATTATTCCTAATCTGTGTTTTGAGTTTTCTGGGTGTATATCTTCAAAGGTAAAAATCTTTTTCAGCAAGAACTCACGTGAGACTGATTTATCCAAATTTAATTTTAATAAATCATTGTTCAGGCTTTTCCCATGTTGGGCCTGAGCGTAGGCTAGATCCAGAAAGGCTTGGGTGGTGCTCCGAGGCTTATGTGTAATTTTATGAATTAAATACCAAATTTAATACATAGAATCACAACAGACACAAGCAGGGATGTCATGCACAAATCAAATTTGCTTGTTAACATTAACCCACAGCTGTGGCCGGCTTGATTTCTCAAGATTTGTGCCGACAGCTCAGCGCACATCTGCTCATATACAAGCTGGTGGCATTACTGATGACGTAAGTGATTGTTGAAGGGGGGTCCCAATTTGTAGCTGGGCTGACTGTCAGCCCTACCCCTTGTAGCTTTGTTTTAAGTGGCAAGGGGAAGGGGTAGAGGTAATTGTGATTGGGCTTTAGTACATTTAACCTACATCATAACAGGAGAGTTAACCTTGTTTAGGTAAGCAGTCATAGATCAGCTGAGATGAACATGATGGTGATGGTGTATATGAAGATGCCTCTCAGGGTTCTGGATGCTCCAGAGAAACTGATGAGACTGTGTCCAGTTTAATCAGAAGTGAAGTTTATTTACATATTTCACATTGAGCATCGATCTTTTACACCTCAGTGCAGATGAAAAGGAGGAAAAGGGATTTACTGTGGAGGATGAAAAGCAGAGAGAGAACGGGGTTAAGATGGTTCATCCATTTCTCAGCTTTTGCATAGTTTTGTTATGAATAAACTGCACCTTTTCATTCCGACACCCACCAGCGTGTGTGAATGTGTGTGTGAACCTCTCTAACATGGCCTCCTATTAACACCACAGTTGTGTTCACTGCAGATCTTCACTGTAATTTAACTGTTTACTGGACAAGTTCTCATCTAAAGTGTCAGAGGAAGGCAGGAAAATGGAAATATATAAAGATTGTTGTAAAAGTAGTTTAAACCTATGGTGTGAGCATGATTCATCAATAAATGTGTTTACTTGTCAGTTCCCATGCTTTATAAATTAGTTTAAAAATCAGTTTACACACAGTTTTTCTACAAAATGACCTTTTGTAAAAAGTCTTTGCAATTTAAAGAAACTAAATCAGTTAATCTGATAATGAAACAAAGCTTAAACATATAATTTATTAATAGCAACAAGGAGTTGGAGTGGAACTAAGCTACATGCCAACAGGGTCACTGCACCTTTTTCTGAATTCGACTCCAAAACCTTCTGTATTCTCCAGCTGCAATGAAGCCTGGAAACGAGCAAGGTCACAGGACATGATCACATCATTTTCATCCACATCAAACCTTTCAGCAGCGCTCCCTCTGTCAGGATGCCATGCTGGAGGAGGCCGCCGGCATCAGGATGGAGGGAGGATAAAAGCGCTCTCAGAACATGGCTGTATCGATTTGCAGTGATGCTCGATACAAAAAGGACAGATGGACCCAAACATGCTGGAAAGCATCCTGCACAGCAGACCGGAGCCACGGGCCCCCCCTGCAGGGGTCAGCCTTTCAGGCTCGCAGAGATCACTTTGTGATGGTCACACATGCACTCGCCCACATGTTGGGAATATGAACGATGACTCATCTCCCCGTCTACCCGTCTCCACACAGACTCTACGACTGCATGATGGAGGCTTCAACACATGAAAACTTCAGTTCCTCCTGACCTTCACAGTTACTTCAATCTTTCCTCCCCATGTGGACACACATCAGAATAAAGTGGAACTGGAGCATCTTTGACCTTTTTCCTCCGATTTTAAAAAGTGCAGAGTCCCCCAGCAAGACCAGCCATGTTAGCACCAACTGATTCCTTAAACATGTGAATGTCAACGAGTCCTCACACAGCTGGGGAGTCCATAAAAAGCCCACTTACACCAGAGTGATAATGGTCCTCGGCCCACATTACAGATCCACGGGCCACTGAACACTGCTGATGAAGAGATGCTGGTGGATTTACACGTTCTCTCTTGTTTACAGTGACTGTTCGAGTTACAGAAAAGTCAGTGTGATCATCTGATTTACAGGCTCATTCACGTGTGGTTTGAAGCAAATTTTACATACAAGGAAGAAATTTGAACTCCAACATTTGTTTGCTTTAAACAGGGTTCCTACACGTTTAATTTAAGACTTTTTAAGACCTGATTTTAATGCCCATTTCACAGCCACACTGGCAAAAACACAGATCCTTCTCCATTTATAAAGACAACATAAAAAAAAAAGACAGATTGAACAACAACTTTTGGCCATCATTACCGACAGTATGTCTATCATTGGTACTTCCAAAAGGTAAACCAAATATTTACGCAAATCTCAGGCTGACAGGTGACGGCTGTGCAAAGACCCAACCTGATCTCTTCCTGATTGGCTGATTAGCCAGTCAGGAAGATTTATTAGTTGGGAAAAGCATGTGATCTGTTATTGTTTTGTTTGTTGCTGTCATTTTTCTAAGTGACAGAAATGTGTCAGAGCGTAAGATAATATAAGATCTACTATATGAAATTTAAGACAACAACTGTCAAATTTAAAGGTACAGTATGTAAAAAAATCAAAGGTCAATGACCATATTTGTTCTGCCATTTTTACTACGGTGTCCCTGAAAGGACAAAACAATGTGTGTGAAGTGAGAACCCTCTGAACCTTAGGCAGCTTTGTGTAATGGGAGTTAGAGACTGTTTGGGATCAGTAATGCCTTAAAAGCCATAAAAAGTAGTACTCTGAGTACAGTCATAGCTACACCTGAGACCACTGGATCCACTCACACATGAAAACATCTTTATGTCTGGGAGAATTATGACCACTAACAGCCACCGTACATTCACAACAGTGCTTAGAATATGAAGTCATTTGAAAGAAAATATCTTTGCTTTCAAATACACATATTTACAACTAGATGTCAGTAATTCTTACATACTGTACCTTAAAGGACTTTTTAAGGTAATAAATGCAGATTTGTAAATTTAAGACCTTATAAGACCCTGCGGGAGCCTTGTTTAAAGCACAACACCACAGCAACAAGAGTCAAACTTTAACAAACTGCTTAAAAAGGTCAGTGCTCCTGTTAGTGTGCTGGTTCATCCACCTTTAAGATCTAAAGTTTGTCTTCATGTGAGAGTACAGAGGTTAGACACAAGCTAACCCCCCCCCCCCCCCCCCACCATCACCACCACCACTACCACCATTCCAGTGACAGACTGTTTACAATGTTAATTATCAAAAATGCTATCAAGCTCAATTTCTCCTACACTTAGCATAGTGAGCATGTAATTGCTACTTTTGCCACAGGGGGGCGTGCCACACACACACAGTGAGTACACCAGACTCAGCGTGCCACAGTTAGTTCAGTGCTGTGTCGGCTGTTGAGAAGTGTGGATGCTCACTGTGCTTTTCGTGTCTGTTTGCTAACAGCCGACAACAATAAAAACCTGCAAGATAACACAATGAGTCTCAATCAAGTTTGCAACAATCAGGCTCCTAAATGACCACGAATGCCTGAGTATATAAAAGGCATCAGTTAAAGAGCCAGAGTCTGATATTACAGAGGCTCCGTCCACACAACCCTCAAAAGGCTGGAACGCTGAGTAAAAAGTCAATAAAATCTAATGTAATGATTTACTGATCTCATCGAGCCACGTTTTATTCCCAGCAGAACATAAACAACAAATCAGATCATGTTTGGAAGAAGTTGGAAGAGGAGCAATAAAAGGCTGGTAAAGATCTGGCAGAAATAAGAAACTGGAGGAGCATTTGACAACTAATTAGGTTACCTGGCAACAGGTCAGCAACATGACTGAGTATAAAAGGAGCATTTCAGAGTCTCTCAGATGGAAAGATGGACAGAGTTTCACCAATCTGAGACAAACTGGCTCTAAAAGTTGTGGAACAAGTTCAGAAAAATGTTCCTCAGACTTTGAAGATCCTCCATCTACAGTGTAGAATATCATCAGAAGATGGGGAGAATCAGGAGGAATCTCTGTGTTCATGGGACAAGGCTGAATGCTGGTGATGTTCTGCATTAAAAACAGACATGATTCTCTGCTGGAAACCACTGACGGACTCAGGAAGACTTCCAGAAATCTCTGTGAACACAGTTCACCCTGAAATCCACAAATGCAGAGAAGAAGCCACATGTGACCCGGATCCAGAACCACCATTTAGAGCAACATCTGCTCCCATCCAGACAATGTCTCCCTCAGGGAAGACCTTGCAGATTTCAGCAAGACCTGGACCACATACTGGATCCATCACAGCCATCAGATTCACACTCAGCTCACATTTGCCATCAAATGATAAAATGCTTCAATTTCATCATCTGGTTTGTTGTTTATGTTCCACTGGGAATAAAATGTGAGTCGATGGGATTTGGAAATCATTGCATTTTGTTTTTATTTACATTTTACGGAGCTTATTTTGACTGTATTCACAGTCTGTGGTCTTCATCTGTGGTCATTACTGCAGGGTGTAGAAAATAATCCTCATGATGTCATGATGGTGTCATCACACACTCAAAAATAGAGGTGCCAGTTTGTACTTAAAAGGGTACAAAGCTTGTTGCTGGGGGTGTTCCTTTTTGAAAGACATTTCTGTACCCTTCAGTCCTGGTCAATTTTTGTACCTTATCAAGCTGTATGAGTTAAAATACAATTAAACCAGTTAAAAATGATGAATAAAAGTCAATAAAAATAGAGATTATGACAACAATCAAAGATGCTAATAATAAATAATTATTATATAAATATTAGGCCAAACACATATATAATTATACATATAATTATTACTATGATTATTATGAAAATCATAATATAATAGCTTTAATTATACTACTGTTTAGAAGGACTGCTATTCATAGTTTTTGTACAAGCTACACACATTTTTCAATGTTGCAGGTCTCTGGGTGGAAATGGATAAATTTTACTTTATATCACTTGGACCCTTTTTCATAGTATATAGGTACTTCTGGCCTCATAAAGACCAATATGGTACTTTTGAGAGAACATTTATAAAAAATGTACCTACAGGTATAGAAATGTTCCTGTCTCATACATCTATTTTTGAGTGTGATCAGGATTATTTATTAGCATTTTTCATACATAAAGTCAATGAGACAAAATGTCCAAAAGACAAACAGGCCGGCTCAGAAGAGTTGCATCGTGCACTGCAAAAACTCAAATTTTACCGAGTATATTTTTCTGATTTCTAATCAAAATATTTTATCACACTCAAAATAAGACAAAATTACCTAAAGAGAAACATTTCAGTAAGATATAAGATATTTCTAAGGCAATGCATCTGATTTGCTTATGCCACTGGCAGAATTATTTTGGCTTATTACAAGCCTGTGCTATTCTACCAATAGAACAAGCTAAATTTTCTTGTTACGATTTCTTGAAGTAAGATGCATTGCCTTAAAAGAAGATCTTATGTCTTATTAATGTTTATTTTTAATTTTATCTTATTTTGGTTGTGATGAGATATTTTGACTAGATATTAGAAAAATATACTTGCTAAGATTTGAGCTTTTGCAGTGTGGGAAGTGGAGTAAAGTAGGAATCCAAATATGTTAGTTTTAGCTGCTCTGATTTGGATAAAAAAAAAAATTTTTTCTTTTTTTTGGGAGAAAAAAATTAAATATCGTCTTAAAGTGAATGTTTACACACAAAGTGTGAGTGAAGGTCTGTGTTCATGCCAGAGGAGCGATGAAGATGATGATTTCTTCATCTCTGCTACATTTAGGATGGAGAGCAGATCTGCATCCCACACTTGTACAAACATAAAGGTGTGTGTGTGTTATTCACTCAGTCCTCATCATCATTCTAGGATACACCATCAAACCGTGGGGCAGAACTACACAGTAACACACACAAGAACTAAAATCTTTCACATATGACCAAAAAACTGCATCACAAACTCGGACTAAGTTTATAAATAGTCATTTAGATCCATTTTCAGATTATTTTATAACTTATTGGCACCTGTGGCTCCAGAACAGCCAATGCTTTTCTCTGAGTTCAGTTTCAATACAATAAAGAAGTTAAATTAGTCTGGTAATGCAGCAAATGGAGTGGTTCAACATCTTGGACTGCCAACGGAGCCGAGTCGGCAGGTCAGATGTCACGGTCAGAGCATCCGAAGCAGGGGAACGTGACTGAAAACCAAGTCTTCAGATAACCCAAACACCTGATGGAGGACCGGGTGGACGGACACGTGGCCGAAGGGCAAAATCAGCTTCCTCATTGCTTAAAGAAATTCCAACGAATGGGAGTCAAATGTATGAAAAAAGAGCTTTGTTTTCTATTAAAACTAAGAAGAAACCTGTCGATTACCATCTTCTTGCTGCTTATCTGGGGGCAGGTCACGGGGGCAGGGAAGCCCAGACTACCCTCTCCCCGGCTACACCGCCAGCTCGTCCAGGAAGCCCAGGGCGTTCCCAGGCCAGCCGGGAGACGTCTGAGAGACCCGTTACTTCTGGTCATTCATTTTCTGCACAGATCAGACTAATACGATTTCAGCTTCTACATCTGCGAGACCTGAGAGATTCATTCAGATGTTTTCAGTCAGCAGTGATGACGGGCTACTTGGTTATTATCAAATACTAATATTTACTTATTTACATATTTGTAGGAATAACGACAGACATACACAGTACATAGCAGGTACTTATCTAGCAGTCTTCAGCCAGAATATTCAGAAAATCTTCAGGAGTGTAAAAATGTGTCTTGATACTTTTTTGATATATTTCTGATGCAATTTGATGAAACCTGCTCATATTGCCGTTTTTGTTGAAACAAAAGTGAAATATTATTTACTGTAAGTCGACATCCTATCCTCCTATCACCATCACGTTACAGTAAGTTCAAAACATCGTCTCAAAACACCTGAGACTGGAAGGTTGGTATTTATCCTGTAGAAACCAGGCTGCAGACAAGTAGGGATGTAACGATTACTGGCAAAATGGTTAACTGTGATAAAATTACCAACGATTAGTGATGTCGTTTCAAAATTTAATTATCGTTAAAACTGCGACTGATTACTGCACTTTGAAAAACTCCCAGTGATGCTGCTAATTGGCTGAAAAGCACAGCAGTCGCGGTTTGCAATGTTTAGTTTATGAAAACATGGCGGAAGGCAACGAAAGCACCCACATAGACAGTTCTCTTGATTTTTTTCCCCCTTAAAAAACGTCAAAGTGGACAGTTAGACCTATGGTGGATATTTTTAATGATGTTGAGGGGTACTTCTATAATACTGCGATAAAAATGATAACCGTCATCATTTTGGTCACAATAACCGTGATATTAACTTTTCATATCGTTACATCCCTATACACAAGTCGGTCCACGTCAGTGATCTGTATGCAGGTCTGATGACGGAGGTCGTAACTCTGCATCAGTGTGAAACCCTCCTCTGTCCCTTAACTGAAAAATTACAGCAGTAAATTATCTTTCTTTCCAAACAGGTGAGTTCTCTGAACAACATCACCTTTACTTTGTTATTGTTTAGACTTGTGGCCCTGCTCACCTGCTATGTTTGATGATTTTACCCTTCAGCCCCATGTTTTAGTCGAGGGGTCTACCGACCAATGGAAACACTTGGTTAAAGTTTGATGTTGTGTCAAAGGTCCACGTGAACACAGGTAATATTTCATAATAAACTTAGCAGGAAAAAGTGAGTAAATAAGTGTTTGGTGGGTTATTTTTTTATTGTGACGATGCTGCTTGGTAATAATAATGTTAGAAAGTCTGTTTTTTCTTTTACACGGAGCCTCATTTGTCAGGAAAATGTTTTTTGGGGATGAGCAGCAGAGTTGAGTTCGTGGGTTGTTCTTTTTGTAAAATTTTCCTGATCTTTTCAGCCAAGCAGCTGATTCTACTGACAATTGTTTGATGTCTCCCATTGGTTTATTGCTTGGCTGTTGTGGCTGTATGGTTCCTCAACATGCTACTGTGTTGTCAAATTGCTAGGAATGTTCAATATTGGCTTTTTTTTTTTTTATTTACCAATAACTGAGAGATAAACCTATATTCTGCTCAGAGAACAAAGATCCCAAAATCTCCTTAACTCAGCCAGATGAGTTCATTTTGGACATCTGGCTGCCAGATATCAGATACTAGCAGGTATTAGCCAACATGTGGCTAATTCTAATGTTTCTGACAACTTGGTAACTTAACCAACAACTTAAAACCAGACATATTATAAGCAGCTTCAAAGCAAGTCAGTCTGTAGCAGCAGCAGCTGCACCATAGTCACATGACTCTGAAAGGAATGCTGGGAAATGAAGTTTTCTACAATAACAGATTTTCTACATGCTGGACTGCTGCTAATGCAAATAAATATTGCAAGATTCATGTTAGTAAAAATATCGGTCCGAAAAAAACTGATACCAATATCTTTTTTGGTACCACATATTAATGGCAATATCAGCCATTAATATCGGTAGGCCAATAATATCAGACATCTCTACAAATTACCAGTATGTCTTGTTTCTTCAGGCTTCAGTCATCTAATAAATGACACCAAACAAAAGTAAATGGCAGAATCGGCTGCTTTGCCAAGATCAGGCTACAGAAACATTTTCGTTCCAAAAATGTTTCCATTTAAAAGAAAAATAAACATGTTTTCCAATAGTATCCATATTGTTCCAATCAAGTAATGACACACCAAACACTCATTTACTGATGTTTTGTGCTAAGTTCATATTAACAAAGGTTCCAGAAAACAAATTATTCATGTTTCAAATGTGACATCCCAAGTTTTAACAGTAGAGGATGTCAAATGTGAGTGATGGTGCATGACCAGTAAACCCAGTTATCCACGCGTCCTCCAAGATCATTTTCCAGAGGAACTTTTGCCAGAAATGACAGCGCCCTCATTTTTCCCAACAGAGAACTCGTAACCTTCAGAGAACCCAGAGATTCTGCTCCCAGAACCACCTGCAGGCCATTGTTGTCTGTATCAAATTCACGTCTAACATGTTTTGTGTCCACGAAGCTTCAACGGGAAATAGCACAGTCTTTGTTATCCATAATTACGTAGTCAATACGTGTGTTTTTTTAACATCTGTGGCTTAAACCTCCCGCTCTTCTGATGGGGCACGTTTTCATAATTGCTTTGTCGTTTTTTTACAGCATGAATGTAGACGCTCACAAACTGGCTATTTTGGAAATGTCTATTTTTTTCTGAGTTGGTGCAATGGGAACACCAAACAACAGTTTTCGCCTGGTATTCACGCAGAACGACCTCTTGGGCATTTGGAGTTACGAGACAACTGGGACCCACTGTCACACTCACTCTGAGAGGACTTCCATCAAAATCTGTCAAAACGCGGCCAAGTATTTCAAACAGCTGGACGGCAGCAGCAACCAGTTCTGATCATCAACAGCCCAGTTTCCACTGAGGGGTCCAGCTTGGTTCAGGAATCCACAGCAACCGTACCCTTACCTGGTGGGTGGGGTATTAGCCTGTTAGCGATTCCAAATTTTTACCTGTTGTATCTGCAGAAATGCAAAGCGACCCGGACCAGACCGGACTGAGCTCAACATCTTGGTGGAGACGGGGCTAAAGTGACAGTAAAAGACTTCCCTCCATTTTCTACTTATTCTAATGCAGGGTTGTGGGAGGCTGGAGTCTATCCCAGCAGCCACCAGGCAAGAGGAAGGTACACCTGGACAGCTCACCAGTCCATCACAGAGACATAAACTCACTCACTCCTCGGGAGAATTTAGAGACCATTTAACCTAACATTCATGTATTTGGACTAGGGATGCACGATATTGGATTTTTGGCTGACACGTTGATATTTGACTACTAATTTGGGACAATAACCAATATGGATAATGATGTAATATTCATTATTGTGCAAAATTAGAAAAAAAAAAAACATCTGTTGCATCTGCTGCAGATCCAGTAGTTGCCAGAGACGTCATAATGTTGCACGGTGGGCGTGGCCTAATGTTGTTCCCATACCCAACAGATTAAAAAAATAAAACAGCATCACTAAACAGCACCTGTTACATATTGGTAAATTATATTGGTTTATGTCTGGCCGATATCGAGATGCAATTTTAAAGCCAATATCGGCTGAAATCTGGCCGATAATATTGTGCATCTCTAACTTGGACTGTAGGAAGAAGCTGGAGAGAACCCACAGGAAAACAAGCAAACCCCACATAGGAAAGCCCGGGTCAAACCCCTCAACCCCCCACAGCCGAGGTTTGGACCAGAGAAACGAAGAATGAGCCACCGAGTGCAGCTCAGTGTCTGTTAACGTGCCTGGATGACACTTTCTGAATAAAAAACATCAGTAACTCCTTACAGACTCTTTGTGCTGCGTTACAAAGCTGGAAGGAACGTGTGTGTTTCCCGTGTTTTCCAGTTGAAACTGCTTCAGAGCAGTTGTAGGACACCAGATCCAGCGGTTTAATACACCACGAACATAAAAAGCATCTGTAAGTCTGTCAGAATGCTGCTGCCCGTGTGCTAACTGGGCAGGCATGAGCACATTATCCCTAACTTAAATGAGCTTCACTGGCTACCAGTGGGCTTGAAACCAGTTTAAAATTCTGTTGCTGGTGTGTAAAGCCCTGAATGTTCTGTCCCCTCCTGGTATATTATGACCCCCCCCCCAGGGCTCTGAGATCTTCTCAGGGTTTCTTGGTGATCCTGTCTGTTTAATATGCTTCAAAGGGTGGGGGAGCCTTTTCTGATGCAGCCCCCGTCTAAAGAATGCACTGCTGCCATCTATTAGATCTGCTGAGTCTGTTTTAAAACCTTTCTGTTGAGCCAGGCATTTGGAGGTTAGTCTCCTCCCGCTGTGCTCTATTTGTATTTGATGCCTATTTTTATTCCTTAATTTCTATCTACATTTTTCATTTTTTAATATTTTATTTTACTTTTGTTTGCCATTTTTGTGGCCTCCTCCTCCTTGATATGACTGTTTTTATGTTTTCCTATTCTTTTTCAGTTTAAATTCTTTAAATTCTTCTTCTTAAAGTGTTTTGGCATCCCGTGCCATATTTGTGAATTGTTCAGCACCTTGGGAAATCGGTTGGCTGTTAAGTGTGCTCTATAAATAAACATGAACTTGAACTGAGTCCAGGTTTAACCGGCTGCATCAGGAGGTGGAGGACTCAAAGCTTCCACCCCGACTCGTCCTCGTCCGACCACAGATCCACGTCCTGCCAGGCCTGTGTGTGTTGGTAGGGGTGTATGAGCGTGAAAGTGACTGTTTCCACCTCTTATATCTACAAATAGTCTGTTGCAAAGATCAGACAAGTGCTCCTCTTCCTCATCTTCATCTGCATGACGTGAAAATTCCCTCCTTCTTCCACTCTCAGGTCAAGTTCTATCTTAGTTCCTCGAGGCGTCACTTCTTGTCGCTGTTTTGAAATATTTGTTCGTATGGCGGTGGTGGGTGGTTGCAGTAGGATGGAGGAGGCGGATAGGAAGCCATCATCATGTGGGCGGAGCCAGGCTGTGCAGGGTAGGCAGGGTGCGTCATCGTGATCCCCGGATCGCCGCCCGTCATCCCATTGACCCCGAAGCCCTGCATGCTCCCTGGCTGCTGGGAAACTGCAAACACAAAAAGCAAAGAAGTCATTTTTGGTCAGCTAGAGAAGTGGATGAAAACGTCCAGAAGTAGCTGCTTTAACTCTCACAGCTTCTTCAGAAGAGGCCTGAGTGGTTTTCCGGGAGGGTAAAGAGTCAATCCAGTGGTTACTGCGGTGTATAAATTACTAAAAGGTGCTTCATTATCATCAACGTTTCACTCAGTTTATCTGTGTTTCTAACCCTGTAAAACAGGGGTGTCAAAGGCCTGGGGGCCAAAACCGGCTCAACAGAGGATCCACAATGGCCTGCAGGATTAATTTGGTAAATGTAAAAAGACAGGAGACATTGACAACTCCCTCAAGGCCACTGTATGGTTATTGAAGTAGCTCCACCATATGCCAGAGGAGGTGACAGATTTCAACAACTCCTCTGCAGAGAAACTTGCTGGATTGACCGTCTCAATGCTGTCTTATCCAGTTATCAATGAGGAGGAAGATTTTTCTCCTTTCCTCCAAGGACAGGCTCCTCTTCATGATTTTGACTATTAATAATAATAATGAATTAGATTTATATAGCACTTATCAAGGCACTCAAAGCGCTTCACAGTAGGCCCATTGTTCTTTCACTCCTCAGTCGTACTTGGTGATGGTAAGCTACATATGTAGCCACAGCTGCCCTGGGGCAGACTGACGGAAGCGTGGCGGCCATTTCGCGCCTACGGCCCCTCCGACCACCACTGGAACATTCACACACATTCACACACCAGCAGTGCCCCCACTGGAGGCAAGGAGGGTTAAGTGTCTTGCCCAAGGACACAACGACTCATGGCTGGGGGATCAGGATTCGAACTGCCGATCCTTCGATCACTGGCTGACCTGCTCTACCACCTGAACCACAGCCGCCCCTGTTGCTCCTTACTACTGAGTTTTGACTTGTACTCCATTATATCCCTCTCTGGATCACTACTGGTCTCTCTTTGTTACATTTTGACTGTATTTTAATCTGTATATTTAATATTACTTGGCTATCTGTATAGCACAAATGCATTTATCCAGCTTTTTTATTGTTACTGAATTATTTTTTGGTAATATATCATTTGCGCTTAAAGGTGTCATAACCTAGTGTTTTACATACACAATCCTTCTTAAATTATCTTCAAATGAATTTTTAATTCTAGTTGGGTGGACGAAAATTTAATAAGTTCATTTTAACCTCTTTTTAATCCCCAACTTTTGTTTGTCGCGAGAATACGTACGAGAGTTAGAGCTGTCTGTAAGCGCGTTCACGAGGCAAGCGTCAAAGCCAAAACAAAGTTTTATCAGGACAGAGCAGGTGAAGGAAATGATGTCCCAACAGAGAAAAACGTGATAAAAACGTAACGGTACGGTTGATAGAGAGGATCCGCGGAGTAAAAGGGCTGGACTCTGATGAATATAAGGAGCGGACGTCTGACGTGAAGTTAACCAAACAGTGTTAGCTTCTGTAGCTACATTAGCAGCTTGTCCGCTCGTCAACCACCGTTTACTGGTCTCTTACACAAAAGATAATAAGTTACACAAGCAGCAACACTTACCGACTGCACATCCTCACTGATAAATCTAATCCACTGCTCCCTAGTGCTGTCCCTTCTGTCCACTCAGCTGACCACGAGCAGCTGTAAGGCTCCTGCTCATCAGACAAGGTCCTGCTTCTGCGCAGGAGCCGGTGAAAAAGCAGAGCTCATAACTTTATTTCTGAACATCCGATCTTGGAAATTCCAAGTGTAGATGGTAGCTAGTGTCAAAAATATGAAGGGCACGAGGGTTGGAAGCAGCTCTGGGTCTTTCCTGGAAAGCAGCAGCGAAAATCCCCCAAACGCAATATCTCGGCGAGAAACGCTTATACGGGCATTTTCAATACAGGGAGCCAGCTAACCATGCCTTTGCGCCTTGAATGAGGATGGATTCATGTCTGGGGCTCAGACACTGTGACAGGCATCCACAAAGCTGGGCCTCTGCTGGCTTTTGCCACAGCAGGAGACACAGTGTGACTTGCAACACTCAGGCCAACCACGAGCATCTGTACGGCGGACATGCTTCTGCGCAGGAGCCAGTGAAAAGCAGAGCTCATAACAAAGACGCTAGCTTAGCAGCTTGCTTGCAGCCTCTCTAGTTCACGTCATAACAGCTGGTCATAACTCCTCCGTGGCAGGTAATCAGCTGCTTTTAGGTGGCGCTAAAGAGGCTAGCTTAGCAGGCCGAAGCGATTGACCTCAATGCCAGAGGCGGTTCTAAATCGCGTGCTGTGGAGTGCGCGCTCTTGTGGCCGATTCTGGGATTAAGAGAGAGCTAAAGCTGAAAAATGAAGCCACTTTCACTTTCAGGAGTTTCTGGCACTTTTTTACTCAATTCCTACCCCAATACACATGTTTTAACATGAATAAGTGGGATTTCCGGGTGATGACTCCTTTAATCTTTTTGCCCTATAAGATTTACACACACCGGCCACTTTATTAGGTACACCTGTTCAACTGCTTGTTAACGTAAATTTCTAATCAGCCAATCACATGGCAGCAACTCAATGCAATTAGGCATGTAGACATGGTCAAGACGATCTGCTGCAGAAATATCCAGTGAGCAGCAGTTCTGTGGGCGCAAATGCCTTGTTGATGCCAGAGGTCAGAGGAGAATGGCCACACTGGTTCCAGCTGATAGAAAGGCAACAGTCATTCAAATAACCACTTGTTACAACTGAAGTATGCAGAAGAGCATCTCTGAATGCACAACACATCCAACCTGGAAGCAGATGGGCTACAGCAGCAGAAGACCACACCAAGTACCACTCCTGTCAGCTAAGAACAGGAAACTGAGGCTACAATTCACACAGACTCACCAACATTGGACAATAGAAGATGGAGAAATGTTGCCTTGTCTGATGAGTCTCCATTTCTGCTACAAAATTCGGATGGTAGGCTCAGAATTTGGTGTCGACAACATGAAAGCATGAATTCATCCTGCCTTGTATCAACGGTTCAGGTTGGTGGTGGTGGTGTAATGGTGTGGGAGAGATTTTCTTGGCCCACTTTGGGCTCCTTAGTACCAACGTGGCGGTTTAACCACCACAGCCTACCTGAGTATTGTCGCTGACTATGTCCATCCCTTTATGACCACAGTGTAGCATCTTCTGATGGCGACTTCCAGCAGGATAACGCACCATGTCAAAGCGGGAATCATCTTAGACTGTTTTTTTTTTCACATGACAATGAGTTCATTGGACTCAAATGGCCTCCACAGTCACCAGATCTCAGTCCAATATAGCACCTTTGGGATGTGGTGGAAGGGGAGGTTCTCATCACGGATGTGCAGCCGAGAAATCTGCAGCAACTTCGTGATGATGTCATGTCAATATGGAGCAAAATCTCTGAGGAATATTTCCAGTACCTTCTTGGATCTATGCCATGAAGGATTAAGGCAGTTCTGAAGGCAAAAGGGGTCCAACCCAATTCTAGCAAGGTGTACCTAATAAAGTGGCCGGTGAGTGTACATATTCCATTACATTAATACTTGCTTCACATATCGTACAGTTTTTCATGTACATATTTTTGACCACATGATCCCTCCCATCTATTTAAGGGAGTTTGCCCCTGCTCGTATTAACCCTGATGAAGCCTGAAAGGCCGAAACGTGTAGGTGTATTAAAATGTGTACTAGCAAGTTCAGAGTGCCTCAACTTCTTCTGTTTTTCAAAAGTTTTTTGGCCCTACAAGATTGATGAGCACCTGAGATTTTGCTGTTTACTACATTACCTGTATCTCACTGCTGCGATCCAGTGAGCTCTCCACCTCTTTTCCTCAAGAGAAACCCTATTTGTTTTACCTTTATTTTTAAATGATAAAGTTTTCTGAAGATTTCATTGAAAACACGATTTTCCCTTTTCTTGATCTTGTTTCTTTTGGGTCTCTGCTGAACACAGAGAGCTCTGTAGCATCCTGAAATCCCTCTCATGGACAGGCCTGTTGGAAGATCCTTCATCACTCTTAGTCCTCAACTGTAAATTAATTTGCTAACTTGAGTTTAATTCCCACACACAGACTGGGAAGAGTGAGTACTGGAGGAAAACACTGCAGCTGAAAACCTGCGATTTTGTTCACACATCAACGTGCGAGTTTTCCTGAGAGTTTGTGGGATTTGTTCTGAGAATTCCTGAATAAGAAACCTTCCCAAATGCCTCAACCTTTGGAAAAATAGTGCATAAACACAATTCAAGAACAAATTTGTTCACAACTGTTGGAGAATGAGGTCCATTTCAATTAAGTCTAGATTTAAATGATAGCAATTAATTGGTTCAGGCTTGTTAAAGTTTTCAAATGATCATGTTAAAGACACACAACGTAACTTTTAGACCTTAAAAATCTGTGTTTCTGACTCTTTTTGATGCCACACCAACATTCATAACGCGCATTTTCGAGCTGTCAGTGCCCAGAGCCGTCCCGGGGCTCAGAAACAGCAGTATGTAAGATTCCCATCCGGGACGCGACCGTGACTTTGCAGCCAACTATTGGTTGCAGCACCGCGTCACTCACTAGCAACCGGATGTAAACCAGGTATCAACATCGCGGGTGTTTTGAATGCGCATCATGTCGAATTCGGTAAAGAAACGCAAGGAAACATCACCGGAGGAAGAGAGGAAAAGAAACAGAGGAAGGGACAGAACAAGAGTCAAGATAAGACTGTCTTTTACTGGCTGGAGTGAGCTTACAGTACAGGTACGAACAAGATGGATGCTAGTTTAGCCGCCGATAGGGGGCGCGTCACTGAGAAAATGCTGAAAGTTCCGTTGTGTGTCTTTAAAGCAGTGAGTAAAATATTGAGTTGAGGTGCAACTGAGGTGTAGACGTTTGTGTTGAAATGAACCCCCCAAAACATTAATTAATCATCAAATAGCTTTAAAGAACTTTTCTATTAACTGAATGCTAAGTTATTAATAATAGATATAACTTTAGAAAACTTTGGCCTTTATTTATACCCAAAATGTTTAAATAAACTTAAAACCTTTAGAAAGTGTTTTCTTTTTCCTTTTCTTTTCTTTTCTTTTCTTTTCTGTTATAGATGGTGAAAACAGCCTGTGATGATGACTTTTGAGTTCATCACTTGGGAAAACCAGAAATACTTTTCTTCTCTGGGTCACCTTCCTCTCATCAGACTTTCACACTCTGGTCTTTATTGGAGCCACCATTTCATTTTCTGCTTGGTTGATTGACAAGAGAGAAAAAATTGCATTCATGTAATTATTTTAGTTTTCCAGCTGCCCCACTTTCCCCTGACATCTCAAGTTTAAATGAAGGATGGCTGAACGGCGCAACACTGATCACACTCAGCAGTTAAAATCCTGTAAATTTAATGTTTCAGCAAGTTTGATTGGCTGCTTTCATTAGACTGGTTCACTCATACATTCCTTCTATCTTCACTTTGTACCAGCAACAAAAGGAAAATCCTCTTTATGAACGTCTGCATATCAGGATACATTCAACAAGTCATCTCTGTTAAATTCATTTCTCTAAACTTGACCAAAACCCGGCTGGAGTTATAAAACAAGACAGATATATTCAGCTCTACCTGTGGCTTTAATGGCTGTGTAACTGCGTATGGAGGTGTAATCCTGTGCATGCAAAATTAATAATAATACCTACAGTTCTGCAGCAGGTTGTAAAGAACTGAAATCCTGCCATGTTTGCTACACTGCTCGACACTGCCGCCCCATGGTTTCTGGTTGCACTGCTCTGATGTGGATCCACAAGGACCCGAATGTGGATTAAAGGACAGAGGACAGATGAAAAGCTCCATTTCTCTTTAGCCTGGAAAAGCTCGAGCTGGGGTATTCGAGCTGTAGTGTACAGTTGTGCTCAAACGTTTACATACACTTCCATTAAAAAAAGGCTTAATTGACAATAGCATCCATCTTGTATTGTACCTGTACTGTGATTCATTCCAGCCAGTAAAAGACAGCCTTATCTTGACTCTTGTTCTGTCCCTTCCTCTCTTTCTTTTCCTCTCTTCCTCCGGTACCGTTTCCTTGTGTTTCTTCACTGAATCCGACATGCGTGTTCAAAACACCCGCGATGTTGATACCTGGTTTACATCCGGTTGCTAGTGAGTGACGCGGTGCTGCAACGTCACAGTCGCGTCCCGGATGGGAATCTTACATACTGCTGTTTCTGAGCTTCGGGACGCTTCTGGGCAGCGACGGCTCAAAAATGCGCATAATGAATGTTGGTGTGACACCAAAACGAGTCAGAAACACATATTTTTAAGGTCTAAAAGGTACATTGTGTGTCTTTAAAGGTGTCTAAAATTAGGAATATTGCATTTGTCTGCCGTAGACTAGACCAGTGATTCCCAACCCTGGTCCTCAAGGCACACTATCCTGAAGACTTTCCATGTCCTAGTGAAACACAGCTGACTCACATTAATGGGTCAGTAGCAGACTGGTGCAGAGCTCGTCAGAGATCCATTTAACTTGAATCAGCTGTGTCCTACCAGGGTAAAGAATCACTGGACTAGACTACTGAAACCCTGTCCTTAGATGTCTCCCTAAAGCAGTGTTTCTCAGTTCCAGTCCTCAGGACCCACTGCCCTGCATAACTTCTAGACAACCCTGCTTTCACCCACCTGAATCAAATCAATGGCTCGTTAACACACCGCAAAGAACTTGATGAGGAAGTTCATTTATCTGAATCAAGTGTGTTGAAGTAGGAACACATCGAAGTTATGCAGGGCAGTGGGTCCTGAGGACTGGAATTGAGAAAGACTGCCCTAAAGTCCTTCAGATGGTGGCACTTTAGTCCAGAATGGTGCTGATACGGTCCTCACAGGCTGACTTCACAACTGTATTAACGTGAAGATGAAATTCAGGTCTGACCCTGTGTACACACCAAATGCGATTTGACCGTCAAGGGCGTCAGGTCTACATGCAAAGTCAATGGGTGACGTGCGTCGAAAACCCTGCGGCACGCCTAGATGCATTACACACAACGAGTTTTTAGTGTTTTGAGTGTTTGAAGCGCGTTACGCACGTCACGGGCGGCAGATGCCGGAGTTGGAAAATCTAAACTTTGGCGTCTTGGTGTGGGGCGTCATCCAATCAGAGCGACTCAATGTCATGACACAGACACACATTTTATGACAGGACGGGAAACACCCAGAAGAACCAGGGGAATCTCCTCTCTCTCTGAAGACAGAGGAGGATAAACTGTGATCTGTGTCCGGTCCCGGTGTCTGAACAGCGGTTTGATGACCTGCTGTCCTGATGGGATTTACTGGGCTGATAATGCTGCCCAGGATCGGGACAGCGGGTTGTTAAACTGGGCCGGATCAGACGGCTGAAAGCACCCGTGGCCAGCGCGCAGCTCCTGGAGGAAATGATGAAACTCATCACACGCAGAACACCTGGAATCATCTGATGAACCAGACACAGAGCAGAGACGCCTGATGACGACATTCCCTAGCTTTATTTATTTATCACATAAAGCCGAGCCGCTCTCTCCTGCATCTGTCGTTGTGCAGACAGACCGGTGACAAGAAAAAGAAAAAGGAGGGGCTCCTCCCGAGTCGCGACGAGCATCTCTCACCGCACGTCAGGGGCATTGGAAATCAAGTGTCTGACTTTTTAGCGACCCAGCGTCCAACTTTGGGGCGTCAGGCGCGATTTTGACGCCCAAATCGCGTTTGGTGTGTACGCAGCCTGAGTCCTGGACTACTCCCAGAGATCTGGCTTGGTTTTAGCCTTAAGTTGTAAAAAAAAATTTTATGAGTTTTCTGCATATAGCAGTAGTAATTAATAAAAAAAAAAAATCTTTTGATTGACAATAGGATTCAGGCATTAAACTAAACTGCTTCCCTCTTTTAAATGGCAGAAAGATCATACTTTTCCCCAGACTGGATGGGAACTGTGACAGTCTTAATAATGTGAAACAACCTCCTTCAGTAGTTTCCCTTTACTGAAGCTCACCTAGAAACGTAAGATCAAACCTGTCTAAGATTATTATCAGTGATCTAAACGGATGGAGAACCGACACAAGATGAATCTGACAGGAGGAAAAAATTGTTAAAAGGAGCTGAACACAGCAGCAAAGAATTAAGAGCCAATTTTACAAGCTGAGACATCAACAACTTGGAGGAATGAAGCTTTAGGGTAGTGTAGCAGAGGGGGGAGCTTTACCTGGAGTGGTGATGGGGTGCCTGGTGAAGGAGACGTTGAAGGATGGCTCGTCTCTCAGAGGGGACGGATACATCCTTCTGCGAATGAAGAAGCCAGCACCACAGCAGAACAATACTCCCATCATTAGCAGCACCCTAAGAGAGAAGCACAACACATCTGTCACTGAGAGAAAACCCACTCACCATCACCGTGTTTCTGCAACACGTGATTTGTAAACCAGACAAGCCATTTATGTGTAGCTTTGGGTACTTGAAAATGTATGTTCAAATGCACGTGAAAATGTCTGGAAATTACACGCAAAAAAAAAAAAAAAAAAATCCATTCAAATACAAAAATGCACAAACATTTACTTTTAAACTCACAAATCTGACAGTTTTGAGTTAAAAAGGCTCGAACGGAGGCTCGAATGGATAATACAGTATATGCACGAATCTCCTGGTGTGCACAGATCAGTTCAGGACTACATGAGGAGTTTTAGACACTTCATGCTTCCAGGGGGCACAGCTTCATGGGTGCATGGTATGTATAAGTGCTTGGGGCAGCTCGGTCATTTTAGTTTCCTTTATTCAATTTTTTTTTATTGGAAAACATGCTTTCTATGAATTTATTCTCTTTCAAATCTAACACAAAAGTATTAGATTTGTGAAGTTACAGGTAAAAATCTGAGTGTAAAATATCGTTAGTGAATATCTGTAGTTTGTGCAGATGTTTATGTGTTCATTTAAACACTCGTTGCAAGAACCCAAAGTCACGCACAGATTAGTTTACACAGTTTACAAATCATTAGAGATGTCCGATATCATCAGCTTACTGATACCGTCATTAAATATCAGCATTGATATCAGCATTAAAATGTGATATTGTTTTGTTTTGTTTTTTGGACCAATATTTTTACTAATGAAATATCATGAGATCTTTTTCCATTTGCAGCGGTCCAGCATGTAAAAAAGTCCCTATTATTCTGTAAGAACTTCATTTCCCAGCATTCCTTTCAGAGTCATGTGACTACAGACTGACTTGCTTTGAAGCTGCTTATAATATGTCTGGTTCTAAGTTGTTGGTTAAGTTACCGAGTTGTCAGAAACATTAGAATTAGCCACATGTTGGCTAATACCTGCTAATATCTGATATATGGCAGCCAGATATCCAAAATGAACTCCTCTGGCTGAGTTAAGGATATTTCAGGTTCTTTGCTCTCAGAGCAGATTATAGTTGTATCTGTTAAAATATGAGAGATACAACGTCACAGTTGTCTGTATACATCGGTACTGGTTGATATCAGATATTGGAAATTTAGAGTTGGGGAGTATTGATATATCAGATATCGGTAAAAAAACAAAACAATATTGAACATCTCTACAAATCATGTATCGCAGTGAAACTGAATCTACTTTCTGCCCATATTTCTGCATCCTCGGTGGCCGTGCAGGAGGAACGGCTCATGTTATTAACTAACACATGCAGGAGACCAAGAGGTGAACAGTCTAAACAGAGAGCCAAGTAGCTGGCATAGTCGCATAATCAGACTACTGTCCTGGAATACCCCCCCTTCCCCCGTCCCCCACCTGTTTGTGAATGGATTTTGGCTCAGAATCATGCCGTTCATCTATAGTCCGTGTCGGGATGTGCTGACACTGAGCAGGTTTTTCTCACTTTAAAGTTTTCAATATTTTTAATGCTATGAAAGATGCTGACAGCAGTACTGAGTTAGACCATTCATCCATTTTCCTGCTGCTTTCCCGGTCCAGCCATGTCTAAAGAGAATATATGAATGAATTCATGTGCTTGGTGAAAGATTCCAGAGAAGACGACAAATACAACTTGTCTGGTTGCAGGAGAAAACGTCTTGTCTATACTTCAGATTTAAGTTTGAGTTTGTTTTCACAGCTCATGCAGGAGTCTCGCTGCTGGATGAGATTCATAGTGACGCTGTTTCTAAATTACCCCAAGCACCTTCCCCTGCGCTGTTTACCGCACTCACAGCAGCAGATGTAGCAGCATCACAGCTTTAGCAGATGGTGCTGCGGAGTCAAGCTGTGTTTTCACATGAAGCTCCAAACTCTGAAAACATCGCTGGAAAGTGAAGAAACACTGACGCCATCTTTTCCCGTCTTATATGCAGCTGCCTATGTAGGTCGGACATACATTATTGAGCTTGCTCCGGATGCGTGGCTTTATTTCTGAAATACAAAGCCGTGTTTGCTCTCTTATGTCAACGCATGCTGTGAGGTGGACAGCCGAGGCAGCTCGTCCTCTACAGCCGATGTTAGCAGCTTAGCTCCAGAGCAGGGCTCAGCTGTTTGTCACATACGTTTCTGTCATTCCAACATGGAACCAGGCAGCTTACAGTTGTTGTGGCCGGTGGGCAGCAGCAGTGCAGCTGAACTGGCCTATTTTTCCAGACAAGACTGAGTCATTGTGAGCTCCCAACAGCACACTGATCTGCAGAACAATGTGGAGAGAATGGTGATCCATCCATTTGTTCTCTGTGTGTGCTTCAGTCTGCAGGGGTCTCTAACCCAGAGCCCAGGTGACACAGAGAAAAACCCTGATCTATGATTGCCAGGACAGATTAAACATGCTTCTGGTTCAAATCAGCTGCAGAAACAGCTGAATGTGGAGAGCAGGTCGATGCAGAAACGTCTGGCTGTTGTGTAGTTTATCTCGACATTGTGCACTGTTGCGTAGTAATTTGCTGCCTGAGACAGGATGAATCCATAAAAGAGCTTTTAAATATTAAGAGTTCTGTTTTTCCTCAATTAAATTCATGCAAAGTAGAAAATAATTTTGTATTTCAGTTATCGTTGTTACAGTCTCATCTGTTTCATTCCACATGCAGATCCTCCTGTTTCAACCCTCCGTTCTGATTGGCCTGGCACCACACCACCTTCATCTCCTCCCTCACCTGCTAATGATTCATCAATCGCAGCTGGAGCTGCCTTGCATGGAGCTACACGAGAACCCAACAGATTCTCAGACAGCAGCAACTGTTTGGCCTTGAAACAGTCAGATCGAAGTTTGTTTGTTTCAAGGTTTTGGTGTCTTTAGTTCTGATTATGTTGGTTTTGGATTTTGGTCTATGTGGTGACAAAACTATTTGGTTTTGTTGGGACAAGTTTGGTTTCTTTGGTTTTCCGGGTGTTTTTTTTTTTATTACTGGTTTTAGTTACCAGGTTCTCTTAAGGGTGCATTGCGCAATACCATTTTTTTCTTTCCTCCACATGCTCTAACAATTGCCTGATGTGTAGAATGAGCTGATCTTTCTTCACTGCGGTGGTCTCTAATACTGTTTCTGCATGTTCAATGCGAGACTTTCGGGTATGAAGCCTCAAGGGGGCGCTTGTAGGGGAGACTAGCTGCACGTTCGCGTTCATCTGGCTGTACCGGTGTCGTGTATTCTGCCACTGCAGGTCCGCGCATGTTGAGACAACACTGACTGCTGCTAAAAGATGGAGAGCAGGTGCCTCTCAAACCCCGACTCAGACTCCAGTAAGACAAAGAAGAAAAGTTTTGTCTTGTGAGACAAAGAGGACAAACTGGAGTCTGACTGGTGTTGTGCCAAAAAACGCCCCCCACAGCACAACACCGGCACCGGAGTAAGACGGGAGTAAACAACCGAACAGCTTGTAGCTGATTATCAGTTGTGCACATTGTCAAATGCTAGCAAACAGATATAAACACACAGAGCGTTTTGAACGTGCACCATGGCGGATTCTGCAAAGAAATTTAAGGAAACATTTTCAGAGGAAGAGAGAAAAAGAAAGAGAGGAAGGGACAGAATAAGGCTGGCTGGAGTGAGCTCACGGGTAGGATGAAGATGGACGCCAGTTTAGCCGTCGATAGGGGGCACATCACTGAGAAAACTGCAGGAAGTTCTGTAGAGCGTCTTTAATGAGTTGTAGAATAGTGTTTAGATACTACGGAATAATCTCTTTGGATAAAGCTGTTAATTTGACAGCCCTAAAAAGTATCGGTTTCAATATGGGAGCGATGATACTAGCACTTTATTTACTTGGCATCAAAGCAATGCCAAATTTTACAGTATCACACACCCCTAGTTTGAATGTCTTATGTCTGAACAAAGAAATCAAATAATTTTTGTGAAGAAACATGAAGCTATAAAAAGTCTTAATTAAGGGCCTTCTGGAGTCGAAGGAGCCGGTTCTTCTTCGGGAGTTGAGCCAAAAGAAGAAACGAGCTGAACTTCCCATCACCACAGCTTTGGCACCAGATGAAGTTTAATGGAACCAGATGAGGTTTACAGTACATCTGACTAATGATGCTGTAGATGAACTGCAGGCACGACAGAGGCGTACTCCTCATGAAAACCTCACAAATGTGCCTCCAAGCATGTGCATGTCAGTGCTAGCAACATCAAACAAGACCAAACACCTTCCAGGAGTGCGAGTATATGAAGAATAGTTGAATAAATCTCAACTACTTAAACATGTATTTGTGCTTCTTCTATCATGGAAGCAACTCATGAAATCACTTTGCTCAATTTAAAGCAACCTTTACCGATGTTGCATTCTTACACTATTTTTCTAACAGGGTAAAATGCTATGAATGAGGTAATGGAACTCTAAAATACAAGACAGACCCACCATTAATCAAAATAAAATATTATTCCAATCTCTAAATATTCAATGAAAACCCAACCAATCCTTGAAGTGGGGTGCACCTCTAGGATTGTCCAACGGACCTGCCTGTCAGACCTTTGCTTCTGCATTGGGAGGTGGAGGGAATGAAGGGGTGTGTCTTAGGGGAGGGGACTGTTTATATTCAAATAATCTTGCTGTGCTTTCTGAAATGCAAGATCGGTAAAGGTTGCTTTAATATAAATATTTTTCTACATATAGGATATTTACAGTTTTTCAGACTAATAAATATGAATGTTTTTTTGGTTGTGTTTTTCAGGTTTTTAGCAAACACTGCAAAGCGTGACTCACCAGAAGTACCATAGTCTCTGGATGGACAGGGCTCGGACACAGCAGCGAGTTCCACAGCAGTCCTCATAGGAGCGACATCTGCAACACACAGGCAGAAAGCAGACTGCTGCAGTCAGAAAGCTCAGCAAACCAACTCACCATCACAGACGTGAGCGACATCTTCTGTTGGATTCACGGCCACCGTTACCCCCACATTCCACATACAGTCCGCCCTGCATGGTGCAGAAAACATGTTGCTATGTTATTCAACGAGCTGCAGTCCGAGCATGCTCCGAACGGCTCCGATGACGTACGGCCTCTGTGTTGCGCTGTGCTGAAATTGCAAAGCCAGTCCAACTTTCTGCTCTGTCGGCACAGGCCGGTTCAATCCCCACAGCTCAGATCGCACCAAACAGGAACGTGAACATGGGCTACGTCCGAATTGTGAGAGTAAACACACTGCAAATCCAAACGGAAAATACACCAAAAAGCAAACAGTTTGATTAAAAATCACCTCCAAAACGTGTACGTGGTTTACGTACAGATCAGGACATTGATTATGAACAAAAAGGAGCAATGGAAAACATGAAATTCCCCAACGTAAAACACTGGTTTCTATTGAGCATGACAATTAAAAATAGGCTGAACTCTGTACTGTCTGCGTCCTCGTGTGGTTCATGTGTGCTGCGTTTGCTATTTACCAAATTGTATGCATGTTGAATATTGTGAAAGGCCATTTGATTCGTGCTGTCAGAACATGTCTCGTGCATGCTCTCCTCGGGCTCCAAGACCTGGCAGAGCACAGCTGGACCTAGTCGGGCGCATGTAGAGGGCGTTGCACTTTCTGACGTGTTTGCTGCGCTGTGCGGAGGAGAACGGGGTATGTGGAATGTGGGGGTTAGAGGTGACGCTGCCCTCACCGTAGAGCAGCTCCTACACTACAGAAGGATCTGCCTCTCCACATTACTCAGGCCTCCTCACTGTTTTTAAATGCCATCTTAAACCCATCTTTTCTCCTTGGCTTTTACTACACGTGACATGTTGAGTTTATCTTTATTTTATTTCTGTTTTATCGCTTTTAAAACTCTATGACTACTGTTTAAACTCTGTAACTGTTTTATGTTGCAATTTATTCTAGTATTTTATTCTTTTACTTTGCCTGTATTTTCTGTACAGCACTTTGGTCCATTGTGATTGTTTTAAAGTGCTTTCTAAATAAAGTTGGGTTGAATTGGACTCATTATTCAGACCTACAGCTGAAGCCAGGATTTTATCAGCTCATAACAGCCCAGAATGAGAACTGCAAGCTCACAACTAGTTAACATGTAAGTCACTAATTCAGGTTAATTCTGTTGTCTGATAAAACAATTGGACAAATAACTACTGTGATGCTGTTTTACATTTGAATGCCCACTGAGTAACCATGGTAACTTATGCCACAGAACTAGTCTGCTCTTGGGCAGACTAACATTCACGCTTAGCTTAGCTGTGTCTCAGATAGTGATGTGTCATGCTCAGAAGAGCGGATGCTTGGTAGTGAATCAGGAGAGCCGGCTCCCAGTTTTTTAGGAGATAAGAGTACTTCATTCTGACTTGCCACTCTGGAGGCCATGTGACTAGTCAGATGTGAGCATAAAGGTTTGTACAAATATATGAAAACGGAGGGGAAAGCTATGTTCCAGTGCAAGTGAAGACAAGTTTGTGGTGAGGAACGTGTGTGTGTGTGTGTGTGTGTGTGTGGCATTGCGTTGTCTTGTAATATAACCATGTGACACCTGAAAGTTAAATTTTTTGGGATTGTGTATTTTTTCTTCACCAGCCTAGGAACTACTGATGCTAGTTAGCTTGCTAACTTTAATCCAACATATTTACCTCTGTTGCTACATACATTCATTAATTTACTGTCCCTATCAAATAAACGAATAAATAAAAAGTTTGAAGATAGAATAAATGCACAGAATTTTAAGACTTCTCATAAAAGTACTAAATTCAAAAAAGTTTTTAACACACAAACCATTAATTAATTGCAAAATTACGGGAAAATATAGGGTTACAAATGAGATAAAAAATTAAAGGAATAGTTCACCCACAGAATGATGTAACCTTATTTTCCACTTCCCCTCATGGTGAGCAAGACTCTGGAGCACTTTTTTAATATCTCAAATGCAGTCGGCGATCAGGAAGGCTTCTTGTTTCCCCCCAACTTTCATATAATGGAGTTCGCCGGGGACCGAGCCAAAAAGGTTCATAAAAATCCACAAAAACTTGTCAATATTCCTCCATACTGCTCGTCCAATGTAATCCAAGAGTCCTGAGTGGGTAGCGTCCAGAATTTACTCAAAACGACGTCATTTACTATGTTTTTAGAGCCTAACAGTACTACATCTTACTTCCGCGAAGCATGCATAAGCACATTCATGAAACTACAGAAGTCACGGCGTTTAGAGCCTACTCTGCCGATAATACAAGTGTAGAAGAAGAAATTTGCTGTTTACATTGTGCTAAGAGCGCCAGAGCTGCAGACAAACCGGGACAAACACAAGAGGGTCCAAGAGGGGTTGGATATTGATTTAAAACAAAGAAAGAAAGAGAAAGAGAACGCGAGATCTCATCTGCTGCAGCTTCCGTAGTTGCGTGAACTCTCATCAGCACACTTCGCAGAAGTAAGATGTAGTACTGTTTGGGCTCTAAAAATATACTAAATGACGTTGTTTCGAGTAAATCTAGGACGCTACCCACTCAGGACACTTGGATTACATTGGACGAGCAGTATGGAGGAATATTGACAAGTTTTTGTGGACTTTTATGGATCTTTTTAGCTCGGTCCCTGGCGAACTCCATTATATGAAAGTTGGGGGGAAAGGAGAAGTCGTCCTGATCTCCGGCTGGATTTGAGATATTAAAAAAGTGCTCCAGAGTCTTGCTCACCATGAGGGCAAGTGAAAAATAAAAGTTGCATCGTTCTGTGGGTGTACTATTCCTTTAAGAGCCGTTCGGGAGTTGAAAGAGCCGGCTCTTCATTGGGAGCCGAATCAAAAGAGCCGGCCCTCTGAAAAGAGCCGAACTTCCCATCACTTGTCTCAGAGAACATCTGACAGGCTGAAACAGACTCCTGAAGGAAAGTTCTACCTCCTGCCAACCATGTCTCAAGTTTTTAAAAAAAGCTTATATCAGCATGTTCACTGTCAGTTCTCAGTTAGTGCAACTAAAGAAACAACTGTACCAGTAATGAAGATGAAAGTAGATAAACATGGGATTCATTGAAACTAATTAATACTTTATTATGTCTCCCTCCCACATGTCACCAACATTTACAGAACTGGGCCCTCATTAAATTGTGAAATTATTTCTAGGCCTAATGGTGGAAAAAAAGAATATTTGATATTCCATCAATGCAGCTAAAGACAGCCAGGCTGTATGGGGAAAGCCTTGATTGGCTCTCGAGGACTGGACTTGGCCACACCTGTGTTAGAGGTTCAGCAGTGATCCTCAGAAAACCACTTCCTGTTTAAACTGCAGGCTAGAGAGCAACAGCAGGGTGCACTGGCATTTCCTCCACGGTCACAGAGCTCACAGTCAGAGGCACAGGTGTATAATAATGTTGGCATTAATCACACTTTCTGCTTTGTAAACAAAATCTGACAAAATTTCATTTTAAATACCAAAGCCAGCAGCCTGGGAGCCAAATATTCGGAACCCAGGTCAACTGTGACGGATGGGTCTGTGGAGAGCAGCAGGAGCCCTGCATTAATAAAGCTGAAACAATAATAACGTGTGTGTAAGAGAGAGAGAGAGGGAGAGCGAGAGAGATAGGTGATGAATGACTGTGGATAGCTGAAATGACCTCAGACTCCCAGTCATTTTGGCATTTTAGTACTTGTTAATGGACAGAGGTGTTGGATAATCTTCCCCACATACAGTCTCCACCACCCTGCTCAGCCTGCATCAGTTTCCTTTGAGCTGTAAAAAATAATCTAAGAAAACAGCCATGACGGTGTGATACTGTGGACACCTTTAGAGAATACCAAGAAGAAAATCTCATCATGTACCAGCGGCCCAGGAGCCAACTGAGTCAGATCACTTGATGAGAACAGTTTTCTCCTCATTCACAGATGGTAAGGAACAGCTTTTATCTGTTTGTTCAGATTAGTTTGTTTCACATAAGCCTCTTTCAGACTCGCTCTGGAAAGCAGTAATAGTTCAGACTTTGTCTTTCATGCAGTTTGCATTCGGACAAATGTTCTGTTCTTCTACCTCGGAAATGTAGCGGACATATACCAGCGAGACTCCATGTCAAAAGAGAGGAAAGTGCAACACATTGTTTTGGCTGAACCCGCAAGATAATGCTCCAGAGAAGGATGAAAGGATGACTGTCGCTGTGGGTGCGACTATCGACCTTCCCGCAACATTTCCTGATGTCTGAACTGGCCAGGAGGCAATAAGTCCACGAAGAAGCCTGTTTGAAAAGACAACTCCGGTTAAAGAGCGGGTGGACTTTACTGCAAATATTCTGCAATGCAAGTCTGAAAGTGGCTACAGATTCAGGTTCGCTACACTTAACCTCCTCTTCATGAGAGCTAGTTTTTCTGCCTTATCTGAAATAATAAACCTGAAATGAACCTGAAACCTGAAAACCATGAAATAAGCACATTTTCACATCTGCCAGGACTATAAGATATAAACTTTGATGAAATGTTGATTTATGACATAAGTTTGCTTACAGGTCATTTTATTTATTTTAAAGTTTCTTCTAGTTCCAGCTCACCTGTGCAGCATAAATAAAACTGCTGTTTTGAATCACTATAAAGTGAATCTATGATTAAAATTTGATATAAAGGGAAACTAAATGCGTGAGAATGTGGCAGCACACAAGGAGAGCCTGGGCAGAGTTTCAACCCCAGCCTCCCAGTTAAAGGGACTAGAGGCAGGAATTGTGAAAGAATAAACATGCATGTCCAGTTTTTTAATACTAATGGGTGATGAAGTGCTAAAAACCAAAAAGAACGAGCCCACCCACGTCTCTCCCCGTTGCCTTGAACAGGCTGTGTGCTGCATCGTGCGCTGCGATTCGGTGGCTGAATTTCTCGTGCTCTCCTGCAGACGTGACGTCAAATGATGCTGCATCTGCGTCCCCGACAGTTTTGATACAGGAAGAAGACGGTCGCGGTAAATTCAAACACTACAAGCGATAGTTATGGATTCTTCTGCCGTCAGCAAACGATCCAGATCAACTGAAAGACACTGAAGTGGCACTACAAAGAAAAAGACTTTATCAGCATAGTAAACAACGTTATAGCTTCAGTTTGTGATCCCGTGACGGCTTGGCTCGTGGCTGCAGTTACCCACAGCGCCAGTAGCGAGTCTCGTTTCTTAATCTTGCCTCAAGTCCCTTTAAGAGTCATGTGTGCTAGCCAGCCAGCCAAAGACCCATCTCTGTGCTCCTGTAGCCAGGGTGGATTTTAAATCCGAGGCATAGTGACAGGACCCTGTGCTGCAACGAGAGGAATCATACAGTGTGGTTTCAGTTCCCCACCACACCATCTGTGTCGCCAGTTTCACCAGTCTCCAAAACCAGCCGCACATTCTCCTGTCAAATTTGCTTTTTATAAATCACAAACTTTGTGTGGAAACTAACGTACGCCAGTTCCAGGACACGTTTTGTGCATACACAATGTTTATAAATCAGGCTGGGTCCGTTTCTGTAAAGATTCTTCGTACACAAAGTTGCTCCTAGTGGCCAGATTCTAAGACAATTCTTAGAATCAGGATGTTTTCTTAGAATTCCCCCTAAGAGCTAGGAGTAGATCCTAGGAAAGATAAAAGCTTTTCCTAAAGAATCCAAGCTCTTAAATGGATATTGGGTAAGTTCTCCTGTTATCTATTCACAAACATTGATTATTTCATTCAAAAGTGTTTTTCCATTAATCAGTAATCACTCCAATCAACAAACTGAAGTACTCCTGTAAGCTCTGAATTTGCTGTTCATATCATTCATTTATACATCGAACGGGTCGGCTCGGTGGTGGCTGCCATGTCATGTTGCCATGTTTTTATATTCAGTAGAAGCGTCACAGCAGGAAACCACAGAAACTCACCGGACACACCGGAGTTGTTAGCTCAGTTTGAGGTGGTGCTTTCAAAAAGTCACCGTGGTGCATTGAGGAGGAACCAGCATTACCAGCATGCTGGGTTCACGTGCAGTCAGGCAGACGGCCGTCAGTAACGAACCAGATGTCATTTTAATCACAGAAGCTGAGAGAAAGACGGTAAAACATGGGGCTTGGCTCAGCAGGGGACAGAGGATGGAAATTAGCCTCGGCTATAATCCTGCAATTCTGTACTTGTACAGAATTGCAGGATCAGAGCTTTTAAATATTGTAAATTGCTCTCTTCAGATGGGTGTCTTCCCATCTGCCTGTAAAACGGCGGTGGTGAGGCCCCCTCTGAAGAAGAGCAATTTAGATCCCAACATCTTTGATAATTACAGACCTGTATCCAACTTACCGTTTTTAAGTAAAATCATCGAAAAAGTTGTTTTTATTCAATTACACGAGTTTTTAAATAAACACAACATTTTAGAAAAGTATCAATCTGGTTTTAGGACAAACCACAGTACTGAGACGGCCCTTTTAAAGATTGTTAACGACCTTAGATGCAACTTGGACTCTAAAAAACTTTGTCCTCATTCTACTGGATCTTGGTGCTGCATTCGATACAGTAGACCACCAGATTCTATTAAACAGACTGAGAAGTCTGGTGGGCCTCTCAGCTACTGTTTTAAAATGGTTTTACTCCTATCTCTCAGATCGACAATTTTTAGTAAGTATGGATACATGCTCCTCAGAAATCCATAAAATGAAGTGTGGGGTTCCCCAAGGATCAATTTTAGGCCCGATACTTTTTAACCTGTACATGTTGCCACTTGGGGACGTCATCAGGAGACACGGCATTGACTTTCACAGCTATGCTGATGATACCCAGCTTTACATCGCCGTGTCTCCTGATGACCTGGAGCCAGTTAACACCCTTTTAAACTGTATTTTAGATATAAAGTCATGGATGGCAGAGAACTTCTTACAGCTCAACCAGGACAAAACTGAAGTTTTAATCATCGGTCCTAAAGACAAGAGAGAGATCATTTTACCTAAATTACAGAATTTTAATCCTTCTCAATGTGTGAGAAACTTGGGTGTTCTTTTCGACTCTGAGCTGAATTTTATTCCACACATCAGAAATGTCACAAAGACAGGTTTTTATCATCTTAAAAATATCGCCAGAGTCCGCCCATTTCTCTCTCTTGCCAGCACGGAGGTGCTGATGCATGCTTTTATTTCCAGTAGAATAGACTACTGTAATGCCCTGCTCTCTGGTCTTCCTAAAAAGTCTGTTTCCAGCTTACAGTTATTGCAGAACTCGGCAGCACGAGTTCTGACGAGGACCAGAGGGCGGGAACACATAACACCAGTTTTAAAATCGCTGCATTGGCTCCCCGTGCGTTTCAGGATCGACTTTAAGGTTCTCTTAGTGGTTTATAAATGTCTTAATGGTCTTGGGCCCTCTTATTTATCTGACCTGCTTTTAAACTATGAACCCTCGCGGACCCTGAGGTCCTCTGGTACCGGCCTTTTAATTGTTCCCCAGGTGAGAACTAAAACTCACGGCGAGGCCTCATTCCACCACTACGGTCCTCGTTTGTGGAACAGCCTGCCAGAGAACCTCAGGGCTGCAGAGACTGTTGATGTTTTTAAGAAGAGGCTCAAGACCTACCTTTTTAACTTAGCTTTTTGATTTGATTTCATTTTACTTATTTTACTCTATTATTTATTTATTTTTTATGTTATTTTTAAGTTATTTTAGATTTTATTGACTTGTTTAGCATATAATTTTATGAATACCTATTTATTTTTCTATGTTGCTCTTATCTGTTCACTTGTTTTATCTGTTTTAACATTTTAACACCAGTGTTTCCTCATGGGGATCCTTCACTCTGGGAGCTTTGCCTACATGGTCTGGAGGGAGCTGGTGGGGGGCTGCCCTTGTCCTGGTGGCTGGGGCCCCGCACTGCAGCTCTATCACTGTGGTGTGGATCCCGGCCTGCCCTGATCTGGTTGGCTCCTGCAGGAGCACCCTCTAGGACCGTGTCTGGCTCCTGGAGTGAACGGATCCCCAAGATATCGCTTCCTCACAGTAGGTCAAGCCAGATGTTTATTAGTCTTAGTGTGGGTGGGTGTGGGGTGTGTGTGTGTGTGTGCAAATGTTTATAGTTTTGTGTGCTGTGTTTTGTGCTTGGGTGTGTGAAGGGCTGTTTTTATTTTAAAAATGTGTTTGTTTTTATTTTCTTGAAAAGCACTTTGGGTTGCCTTTGGCAGGAAAAGCGCTTTATAAATAAAGTTTGATTTGATTTGATTTGATCTAATGTATACATGCATAAAAGTGCATTGGCTCTTTTTAAATAAATAAATACAAATACAAACTCTGCAGTTTCAGATCTGTTAAGAGCAGGGAAGAGGACTTTTAAGAAGCTTAGGAGCTCCCTATGCAGAAGACAAGATGGCGGAGGGAAGAGGCAGGAGAGATGTTCTCC
The DNA here is from genome assembly GCA_023101725.1 of Atherinomorus stipes. Lineage (NCBI taxonomy): Eukaryota > Metazoa > Chordata > Actinopteri > Atheriniformes > Atherinidae > Atherinomorus > Atherinomorus stipes. The sequence continues at coordinate 74,306 of JALJCO010011283.1, read as the reverse complement.
AAACACTTGACTGTGAATCAATGAAACACTACAGATTGGGCCGTGCAGGAATCATGTTTGTGGTTGATCTCATTAGAGATACATTTACTTCTTCAACCCAAAGCCACAATGCAATACCACCCCAAACGAAAGTCATCACAGCACATCTTTATGCTCATTAACCAATTGAGACAGAAGCAGATACTGATCCTGGGTTGGGTTTTCCTTGTTTTGTTCTTCTTCATTTCTGTTCACTGGTTTGTGGTAGATTTGAAAGCCAACCAACTCTGCTTCTTATCAGCCGGTCAGCAATCACAGACATGATGAAAGCTGAGCCATTTACCCAAATACCAAATCAAGTTGAAATGTTAAAGGCAAAAAGCGCAAAATTACCAGCATGGCAATTAATATAAGCAAATGAATATAACTATCACATGTGAATACTGTGCAAGTGGGACTAAGATTTCATTATAGCTTACTACTCATTTAAAGCAGAACTCAGTAACTTCAGCTCGGGGCTCCCCCTAGTGGCGTCCTTTCACTGTCGTAAAGTTCAACCCCCCCTACACCCCCACAACACACAGACGGCTTCTCTTCCTGTCTTTCCTCTATTTTGATTCCTGGATATATTTCTAAGCTTTTTCTAGCTTGTTGATGCTACTTTGCTGCGTTGGTAGCAGCACCACGTCTCCCTCTGCTCAAAGCAAAATCCTGTATCTTCTGAAACGGGACGTTTTATCCGCGATTTGCGGGTAAATATGCCGTGGATTATATTTTTCTCTGGTGTTGGCGGGTAGCAGGTAAGAATACAAACTTTTATTTACTTTTTGCAGACATGACAAGTGATTATTGAGCCTGAAGCAGTGATGCTTCACCCGGCGCCCAGGCAGCGCAAGCTACGTGAATCACTCTGGTCCAGCAAAGAGTTGGTTATGAGAGCCAGGAGCCGTGTTTAGGTGGTGTGAAGCTAAAGAAATGTTTTCTTCGAATTAGCGCTGGTAGTCTGGTTCAAATCAGCGCTGGAAGCAGCTCGGTAGATAGGGGACCTGAGTACCGTACAGCGGTTTCTGTTGTTGCAAGTTCTGCTCGGGTCGGCGCAGGCAAAGTTGTATTTAGCTGCTCGCAGGCCAGAGGCCCCGGCGGGAGGGGGGGGCACATTGAATCGCTCCGTAAACACTTTGTTTAGCCCCACGGGGATTCCGAAAAGCATTTATTGAGGTAAAAAAGTTACTGAGTTCCCCTTTAAGTGTGATTAAGTTTGTTGATTGGAGTGGCCGTCTTAGGCCCATCATCAACAAGAGTATATTTTTTGTCTATCTTTTAGGAACAACCAATCACGGCTTTTGAAATGATGAGTCATACCTTCCAACGGGGTCAACCACACCTCCTCACTAAGATAGGAGTTTCTGTCCGTTCCTAGCTCAGAGTTCTCTGAGAATGTTCTGGAATCACTTCTAAGCTAAAACTCCTTGCTGGGAGTTTTTAGGTTAAGTTAAGAGTACTCAGAGGATTCTCAGAATCTTTAGGAATACGGGCCCCGGTCTCTACAGAAAGATGAGACATGAGATTACTACAGAAGAGTCAGAATCAAAATATGTGTTACTGCGTCAGAGTACATTCACCTGGAACATAGTAGAAAATGTATATATTATCTCCTACAAGAAAACCACATTAGAAACCAGAGAACAGCAGCCCTCATCTAGAAATGAGTAGAGTAATCCTACTCAGAGGTCAGTGCTGTTCTCATGTTTTCTTGCTTGGGGTTTGATCTGTGTTTGGTTTGGATGCCAATGCTCAGTAGAGTCTTTTAGCTGAGTTTCTCCCATCATGTTACAATGCTACATGTTAGCATTGATGCTTCCAGGCGTCTACAGACGTTTTCTGTTCTGTAATAGCTAAAGTCCTGTTTCCACCCTCAGGTCTGGGTCAAGTCGGGTCGGGCCAGGTCGGGTGGATTTTGGTACGGATATGTTGATTTCCTGTTGCGTCCCCACAGCAAACTGTCCCTTTACCTTGGAGGCGGAGTATGAACCGGATAGCACTGCTACCAGATCGCCTGACATCATGGCCGTGCAACACCTTTTAACTAGGGAAGCACAATATAAACAGCCCCTAATCGGTATTGGCCTATATCGGCCTTAAAACTGAGACATCGGCCACCCCACTGATATTTAACCGATATTTAACCAATCGGGCAGCTGTTTCTAAAGTCTAAAAAAAAACCCCAAACTTCTTCTTTTTCTTCTTCTTCAAAAACTTCTTTTTTTTTCAGACTTTAAAACTTCTAAAGACAGTTTCTTTTAGGATGTTCTGTGTGAACAGAGTTTATACACGGTCATTTGTGTAAATAACCAAATATCCAGTTTTTCGGTTTTGTTTTTTTTTTGTTTTGTTTTTTTTTCTCAGGGAGAAGAAAATCCAGGTCATTCTAAGATATAACGCACATATCCTTTAGTTTTGGTTAAACAACTGTCATTAAGTTTGACTTGTTATACATAACACAAGTTTAGGTATATTTCTCATTTTGCACAAGGAATGAATATTACATCATTTATTTTTCAGCTTTAATATCAGTATCGATATCGGTTATTGGCCACATGAGTTTTAAAACATCGGCATATTGGATATCGGTCAAAATTTCAATATTGTGCATCCCTAACTTTTAACCAAAGCACCAACAAAGGAGTCACCCCTGCTTTGTTTTTACGCCGGGTCACGCAGACAGTGACGGATTTTTCAACGAATCAACAGATTGCTGTGTGTTAGCTCCACCTCTTTGGTCTGGATCGGTTAGACCAGTACCCCTACCGAAGGGTACCAAAAAAGTAGGTTGGGTCGGGTCGGATATAAGGGAACCTGTCCCAGTTTTTATCTGCGGAGATGTAAAAAAATAATTGGACCGATCCAGCCCGACCTGACCCAAAAACGGGGTTTAATACTGCTTCCTGTACAGGGAGCTCTAATCCAGAAGAGGTTAAGTAAAAAGACAGACTTTCTACCAGTTTGTACATGTGGAATAACTCCATATTTAGTCTTGGGTGGACAGACGCTTGTTAGGTTTTATTGCACCTGCTGCCTTTGAAGCCAAAGAGGAAAAGAAATCAAGGCCTGAGAGGAGAAGCTTTTTTTTTTCTTGTGTGACTCTTTATTACAAAGATAATCTCTTTTCAGTAGTGCTCTCTGTTTGCTTCCTTCTCTCTTCCTCCCTCTCAGCAGAGCTCTGACAAGCTGGAAATGAAGTAACTGAATGAAGGCTGAATCTGAGGCAGAGCCTGAATGCACCAATCAGTAAAACACCACTGGGAGGTAAAAGCTGAAGAATACACTGAATAAAACTCCAGTGTACTTTAACCTAACACGTATCACAGCTGCACGCTGATGAACTCACTGAGGCTTATTGCCAGATTCTCTTTTGGTATCCTAGCTACCAAGTTAATAAATCTCATTTCTAGAAAACAGTTAATTAGAGAATAAGAATCCATGTGCATTTTTATTAAGCTTCTTAGGAGAGCAACGTTACTAAGTTTCATCTGCAGCATTTCTTTGTAAACTAAATCAAGCCCTAAACCAAAAAAAGTTCTGTACAACATCCTCATGCCATTAATTATCCTCTTATGGGCTTTATAAACAGCCTGACAGAAAACCACTGATAAAGTCTCTATTCATGTCTCCCACTTCTCATCAGCCATCCATATGAAATCAATCGTATCTCCACCTGCATGAGCAAATCAAACTGTTTAAAACAGCTTGAGTGAATCAGGAGTTTCACCAGAGACTCTGTGAATCTCCAGGAAAAGGTCAATAGGAGAATACCAGAGGCTAAACTTAGCGTAGAATTTACCTGAGACATTAAACTCATCACTGCAGGACTGTAGGAATTAAAACTGCTCCACTCTTCAAGGCCAGACTTCAAGTTAGAATGCAATTTTTTCAATGTAAAACAAACCTCATTTAGGGCTAAAAAAAAAAAAAAAGACAACCAAAAAACAAAACAAAATTTCCCCTTTGACTCTGTGAGAGCAGAGTGGGGTGGAAACCATTTATAATCCTTTTATGTCCTGACGTGAAGCATTCAGAAATCCATTAACCGCATTAAAGAGAGCAGATGTTGTTCCAGCAGCTCTGGAATCAGACAGATGTGACTGCTTCACATTAGGATAATAGCATGAACATTAGTTTACTGCTGGGCTCAGTTACTGCATCATTATCACCTCCTGTTCTCCCACAGTAAATGCTTTTCCCTTCAGAGTACAAACGTTGCAGAGAAAGTCAGTAAATGAAGGTTTGGTGGATCTGTTCTACGTTGTAAATTCTAGGTAAATTTTTTATAATTGGAAAACCTGTTTATTTTTATAAGAAAAATGTATTTGTGGGAGGGGCAACAGAGCTGAATATGTTGGCTATGCCCATTAAAAACTTCCCCAGATCCTTTCTACCAAAGCTAAACAACTTAGGCTGAAAATAAACTTGATGTTTAGCCACACGTTTGTATGATGAACCACCTCTGTTGTGAGCATAATTGTTCACACACTTGGTTGCGTACTACAGTGGCTACCTCATAACTCCACTAGGGGGCGCCTTGGAGAACTCAGAGATGCTGAATTTATAGGATGTAAACAAAAGAATGAACATACCCAGAGGAAAATTTTACTTCTCAAAGCTTTCTCGTTTGCATCTCAGGAGACAAAAAGAAGATCTCATCCCAGCCTCATTCATGTTGTAAACCGTTCTCATGAATGTCTCTTGTTTTTTTCTAAAATTCACCAGGAGAAATAGTTAAAACGACAATAACAGGAGTCTGACTTGAGACTTAATGCAGACAGCTTTAACCATATGCATATATTATCGGCGAACAGACAGGTTCCGGTGTGTTAAACATGAGCATGAACGCTTAGCCTGCTAAGCCCTTATTGGTAATTTGTCCAGTGTTTGTGACGCCCCTACAGTACAGCTGCTTCCAGATACCTGTGTAGTTAAAAAAGGCGGAGTATCTGGGCTTTAGGTCGGGCTAAAGTTGCTGCGCGTTCACACATCACTCGCGCCGCATTTCAGGCCGAGACAAACTGCTCCGAAACCACCCCATTCAGCCGGTCCAAGAGTGGGCGAGTTAGGTCGACTACGAGCGCGAGTGGCGTGTTCACACAGACCCAGTTGTGCCGTGTTTGGTACCAAATCCCAGTTAGGTCGACCTAAATGGGTCCTGTGTGAAAACGACCTTATACTTCTCAATCACCAGCGACTTCATCGCCAGGTTGAAAGTAATTTCGGTACCGCAACTCACGTTAACAACGTGCATCATTTAACAGTGATTCTGCCCTTTACATCCTTAAGTTTGCCTCCATGGCTGCATTATGTAGAAAGTGGACTGAACTAATGCTACACGCCGTTATGTTGCTGCTCATGTGAACTCACTGACATTGTGAGTGTGATCACGATGATTAGCAAAGATAAAAGAAACTGCAGATACTCTTGTCAGTTAATCTTTATTTCTAAAATAAACAGATTAAAAAGAGAAAAAAATGACAGATAATTACTTTATAAGTCACTACACTTATATCTTAGTTAGCTGCATATACAGTGGCAGGTACATTTTTCTATCATATTAAGCTAATGTGCATTGTGTCTCTTTTTTCAGGAAAAATGAGCAAATAAATATGGAAGAATTTTTCCCGAAAAGAAACAGCACCGCCATGCACCCCCAAGATGTCAGAAGAGCTGAGTGACAGCATCTTAAAGATGATAATAAAGTGACACCCAGTGCAGTTGTGAAGGGAAAAGGCTTCTGTGAAACTCAGTTGAATCTGCACAAGATTTTTCGTATTTACACAGTATTTAGTATTTAGCTTTTTTGGTATTTGTTCTGGTTAAATTCATTGTCATATTAATCAAGCAAAAAAATCATTAGAATAATAAATTAATTGAACAAATCAAATCACTAGATGCACCGATGCATCGAAAAAATAATCAAAATATGAATCGGTTCTGAAAATAATTGTTTGGGACAGCCCTCGTTCACAGAAATATATTTGGACATGTGCATGTGCTGTCAAGCCGGATGATTTTTGGGATGGTTCATAATCAAACTAGTACACCGTTACCAGCTGCCAGCTCAGATCTATGCCTTTATCAAAGCAATTAATTAGGGGTTTTGCCATTCTAAGTCCCGGCTTCCTCTTGCTCCAGATACAGGAGCTTAGCCTTTGATGAGATAACTCGATAAGAGCAATTTATAGTAGCCCGAGATGTCTCAGCTTGATCTGTCTTTTAAAAACAGAAATCCCGGGAAAGCTCTAAATATGGGTTCAAGATTCAGAAGAGCTTTGTTGATCTTAAAAGGGTCATTTATTTATAGCTCACCAACATCAACATCAGATTTTAACAACCACTCATCAGAACAAGAAGCAATGGTCTTTGTCATCACAGTACAGACTAGGGATGGGTATTTTTAAGGATTTATCAATACTACTTCTCTTAATGACACCCCTTATTGATCCGGTACTTTATCTGTACTTTCTTTTTTATGATAAAAAAATAAACTTTGAAATTTTACTTAAATAAAAAGGATGCTGTGGTTCCAAAGGAGGGGGTTGTGTCAGCACACTATGCATAGATAGCCTATAAAGCCTTTCCCAAACTGAGGGTCCCAAGTTAAATTCAGGGGGCTGCCAGATCATTGTAAAACATATCAAATAAATATTAGAGATGTCACTATTTATGTGCTAATACAGAGATATTAATCTGTAAAGTTTTCCTGTTAATTTCCTTAACTACTAAGTTATTACTCATGTCATATCAAAAATTCACATTTGGCATACTTCCCATGGAGAGAAGCTCATTTTAGGATTTTAGCTTGTTTAATTCAATGGTGAACCGAATCCACTAAGAAAGACTTTCTACACCTTATTTATGAAGTTTATGATATCTTTAAAGGGGTTGTGGCAACAAACTGAACTTTTCTATAGTTTTGGGGGTATAATATAATCTGTTGTGCACTGATGAGGCCATGTGAATGTCAAGCATTAGTATCAAAGTTCCTGTTCATGGGCGGTCAGCCTTGTTTCTTTGTTCAAAAATGGTTGAATCAGATAGCAGCTTATCATTCTATGTAGTCAGCTTTCTGCATAATTCATATTCTCCAATTAAAGCACACCATCAAGCGAACAGTCTCCCCCTTCCCTTCTCCTTTACCCCTCCCCTCCTCACCAGCTGATACCAGCTGAGCCAGCTAGTCTTAATTCCTGAACATGAGTGAATTCAAGCCAGGGGTTTTTGAATACATGGATCATAGAGAAAAAAAAACAACTTCTGTAACAACATTGAAGGAGGCAACCGCAACGTTGTCATTACCCGCGAGTTTACTTATTTTCCAATTGTTGTCTTGTCTGATAAACATACACTGCCTGGCCAAAAAAACAAAGTTGCCACCTGGATTTAACTAAGCAAATAGGTACGAGCTTCCTGATCAGGAAGGTAACCAATGATGAGGGCTCTGACAGGATAGGAAGGGATGTTAACGAATCCAATAGCATGTTCCTCGAATCATCAAAATGAATCCCAAACTAAATCACAGCCACGATATGCTGCCGTGATTTTTGTCATGTAGGGGAGGATTTGTGATTTTGATTGATAAAATATCAATACCTTATTAGCATAAAGGATATTTTCATCTTCCCCCTCTCCAACAAGAGAACCAGTTCCCAGGACACCTTGCCTAATAGCTTAAGCTAGTGGCCTCATAACAAGATTAAAGATGAACAAGCTGCAAAGATTAACCCTTCTAATTCCACAGTGAAGAGGAAACTCCTTTGATCTCATGCCATTCCTCAGGGCTGCTGCCTGAGTACTGTTCAGGACCTTGACCCAGATATTAAAGTTATCGGCCGAGCCATATTTCTCAAATACGTAAATGGCACAGCAGGTTGCCTTCTTCATCTCTCAGCCATGTTACACACATCAAACTGGGGTTGTTCAGGCAGAAATGGTGGCTACAGAGAAAGCTGTGGGTTTACAGCAAGCGGGGTGGAGTGAGGGTAATCTGCAATTTATGCTCCTACATGTCACCTACACCCTCAACCTTTAATAAGCTGTCTCATGTGGTCACGGGAGCTACAGGCTTATTTAGGCAGTGTTAGCCGTTTATGTTCTTCAGAGCCTAAGAGAGACGGACTTCCCTTCCTGATTATTGTTGAATACTCTTAGGAACAATGTTAAAAATAGCCAGCAATGTATCTTAAAACAGAATGACTGACTTCCTCATTAACAATGTCCCAATCCATGTGCTCCTGGAGTCCCTGTTAAGCCCTGTTTCCACCAGCAGGTCTGGGTCAGGTCGGGACACATTTTTGCATCTCCACAGATAAAAACTGGGACGGGTACCCTTATATCCGACCCAACCCCTCCTCCTTTTTTGGTACCCTTCTGTAGGGGTACTGATCCGGACTGATCAACCTGACCTCAACCTGACTCAGACACTTGGGTGGAAGTGGGGCATTACATGTCACATTAAATAAAACTTCTTTTTAGTAAAAGGACCAATTAGTTAGATGTCTTGCTCCTTTCATTCAGGGGTTTGAGGTTGAAAAAGTAGAGAGAGTGCGTATGGGTGAAGTCCCTGTAACCCTGTGTTCACACCGTACTCTTCCATTCGCATATTTGCATTTTGTGTGCAGCACTTTGTGATTTTATCTGTGAAAATCGCTGTTTCTCCTCTTACTATAGAATCAAGCTTCAGCTGCAGAGCGCCGGTCTATTCACATTTGCGCGTATAAAACGCTAAAGTTCAATTTTTTCAACTAGAGCGGATAGGCAATACGCTCTATTCGCGAGAGTAGGACACTTCACTTGCATGAGTAAAACGTTAAATTTGTGCGAATAAGACGCACGTTTAGGCCTTTCTGCGTCGCTAATTTGCATCTAACACACTGCCCCAAGCATACGCGCGTCTATTCGCATCTGTTCTTTGATTTTCATGTAATTTTGATGTGCAAATAATTTTATTCGCGTCCGCTGTGAACACAGGGTAAGGCTCCTGTTTCTGTTATAGATTAGTATTCTGACTGGTATTTCATTACCAGTAGCTCTGACACCACTACAACTAGGTTTTACCAAGGACTGTATACACTGGATGAACGAGCTAGCCACCAGCCACCAGGGCTAACACCAGCAGCCAGGCTGGGGTCTGTCCAAAACCAAAAGAACAGATAATTATGTAGCCTATAATTTGAAGAGTAAATAACATCTAAATGTATGAGTTATTAAAAAAAATCCACCCCCCTCACACATGAAGGTAAACTTGTCCTCTTACACCTAAAATGATTTTTTTGAACCAAGCTGTTGTATTTCTGCTGTGAAATTGGCCTTTTTAATATGGGAGTCTATGGGGATTTGCTCTGTTTTGAAGCCAGCTCCTAGTGGATGAGGGGGAACTGCAATTTTTGAAGTGGCTTCGTTTCTCTCGCCAGGAAGCCACTTGGTTGTAACTGAAACAAAAGGCATCTTGCAAGATAATACGTCTTTTCAAGTGAAAGCTCTGTGAATTCAAGGTGATTACAAAGCACATAGCTGGTAAAAAATAAAATAACCATTTACTGTTCCAGTAAAGAAGTCAGACACAATTTCCCATTAAATGTAATGGGAAACCGTGTCCAAACCTTTGACTGGTCGTGTAAACTTACACTTAGTGTGCAGAGTTGCTAACATGCGAGGTTTGGTGCAAATGTTTGAATTCATGGGGATAAAAAGTGATTGGAAGAGTGAAACTTACATAAAATAGATAGGATATCCTCCCTCGAAGTACCAGCAGTACTTCTTGGCTTCTACACACTGTAAAAGAAAGACAGGTTGAGGTAATGACTACTAAAACGAATTAAAAATTAAAAATGCATACAGAGCCTGTGAGGAGGAAAAGCATGATGCTGATTATACCAACTGTTGCCTTCATTTATGAAACAGCTGATGAACTGTTGGGCAATTATCAGACAACAAACAATTTGTGAATAAAACAGGAAGTTTAACAAAAAGAAGAATCTAGTAAATCTGCAGAATATGACCCCATCAGAGTGAAAACCGTGACATACACTGATCTGAATTTAGCAGAAACAGTCAGGCAATGAGTGTGTGTTGGATCTTGTCTTTACACATAAATCTAATACTGTTGGAAAATGTGGTTATTGCCCTTTGGAACAATGCCATACACAGCCACAACAGCCTGGTACCACCTGCTCATACTGGTCACCAGTTTGGTGCCATTTAGCTGTGAGATGGCATCCCATCATCTGTCACCCGTCAAACAGTGGTTGCGTTGGTCACATGGTTCCTCCACATGCTGCTGGGACTCCTGTTTGTTAAATGAAGAACATTTCTTCTGGGCGTGGTGTAAAGCTGAACGATATGGACAAAATTTCATATCTCGATATTCATGCCAGACATCTCAATACCGATGCGATATGATATGACTACGGGTTCATTGAAAACCAAGCACTTTGGTGGAAAGTGCAGTTTTGTTTGTGACTTCCAGAGTTTTACATGCAGGACAAGCGCAGGGGAAATCTTTATCTTTTATATAGTTGCTTTTTCTATATTAATAGCTTGGATGTTCGTATCTCGATATGGAAACAATAACGGTATATCTTTCAGCACTAGCGTGGTGGTGGGGGCCATATTTGGGGCATGCGGTCTTCTTGCATGCCTGGGGTGTCTAACGAGGCACGGTGAGAGGAATAAGAGTGATACAGGTGTGTGAGGGTGAGCATTTCAGTGAACCTGCCCATGTGTGACATGGGAGCATGAGAAGGTGTGCGGGGGTGGGTGTAGGTATGTCTGTGAGGGAGGGGGGCAGAGACACCTGTAGGTGTGCATGGGGTAGTGTATGTGTGGGCGTGTGTCAATAAATGCCACGTTATATGAATGAATGAAATGAAATGAATGAAAAATACTTTATTTATCCCAGGAGGGAAATTCGACTATGTAAAAAAGCTCTCTTTTCTTTGCTTTTTCTTTTTTGTTGTTTGTTTTTAACAATATAACATTGATAATAATAATAATAATAAGTCAGTCGGTCAGTCAGTCTTGTTCTTTAGGTTGATGCTGCTGGTAGGAATGAATTCCTGTATCTCTCCGTCCTACAGCGAACTTGACGCAGCCTCCCACTGAACACTCTGTTGATTCTTCACCGTGTTGTGGAGAGGGTGGGAAGAATCCTCCATCATCTTCATCAGCTTGTGCAGCATTCTTTTCTGAACAATCAGCTCCAGCAGCTCCAGAGTTATTCCCAGCACAGAACCAGCTTTCTTGATCAGCTTGTTTAGTTTCTTCAAGTCTCTGGTTCTGATGCTGCTTCCCCCAGCAGATGCTGCAAAGCTGATTGCACTTTCCACAACAGACTTGTAGAAGATCTGCAACATCTTGGTGCAGACGTTGAATGATCTCAGCTTCCTTAAGAAGTAGAGTCTGCTCTGACCTTTCTTGTAGATGTAGTCACTGTTGCATTTCCAGTCAAATCTGTTGTCAGCTGAACTCCAGGTATTTGTAGTTCTCCACCAACTCCACCTCCTCTTCCAGGATGTAGACAGGACTATGCTGCTTATTCTTGCTCCTCCTGAAGTCAACAATCATCTCTTTAGTCTTGCTGGTATTTAACATGAGCTGATTGTTACCATTTCACAAACTGACTGACCAGTTCCCTGTACTCGGCTTCTTGTCCATCACTGATACACCCCACAACTATATTTTTCCGTTGCCATTTCCATCTGCTGTTAGTTACATTATCTGCTAGATTTCTCATCAGGTGGTGATTCTGATCAGCTTCTGGATCCAGAAATTTTGTAAAGGGGACATGGGCTGCCTCATGGAGGTCTGCACTCTCCCAGTGCTTTTTCTAGTTCCTCATATTTTGCATGGAGACAATGTCTGTGTGCTTTCTGGTGTGTGTGTACTAACAATTACTACTGCCTAGGTTTTTTTTTTTTTCTTTCCCTTTTTTAGAGTTGCTCTGTGTGTCCTTGTGTGATTCCATCATATTGCTACAACTTAGATAATTCTCAGCTTGTTCGTTTCAGGGAGGGTGATTGTTAGGTTTGCTTCCAGCAAAGACCAGGATGTTATCTGTTGCGTTTCTGTGCAGTAGAGCTGGGCGATATGGCCTAAAATCATTATCACAATATATTGAGCAGTTCACCTTGGTAACAATGAATGGACAATAACTCGTTACAGACTGGATGGGGTGGAGTCATGTGACTACAGACGGTACAGTTAGCTCAGGGACATGAGCACAGCTGACCTATAAACAGACAAAAACAACTTCTTTCTTTATTTTATTAAAACAGAGTATATCTATATGGGCAAAATGACTTCGGCATAACTTTCAGTGTTGGTAAGTTTTCGGTTTATCGCCCAGCCCTACTGTGCAGGTGCAGTTGGCTGTTTTGGTGTACCGTTGACTTTGATTCTTTTCACTTTGTCTAACTTTTTGTTCCCTCTATCCTTCACTTTCCTAACCTTCTCTTTCCTCTGGCCAGGTCCAGTACTATTATGGTAAATGCATTTATACACCATGATTTAAAAAGGAAAACATAAAAAAATGAGATGAAATGTTCTGGAACTATCATCCATGTTTTCTGACACTTCCATTGTACATGTAGAACGGTCAGACGACCGTGAGGTGTTCTCCCGCTGATGACATGGCGAGGGGTTTCCCAGCTGATGCTCTGGCGCTCTTTTTATGGCCCATTTATGCTCGATACAGAACAAGGATTCGCAGATGGACGGACAGCTTTTTCCATCGACAAACTGATTTACAAACCATTGAAACACAGAAGACGTACTGTATGGAAGTATGAAGGCAGCTATGAAGGGCGAAGCATGAAACAGACGTCGCCAGGTACGTACGTAAGGGAGCATAAATGGGCCTTTAAAGGTGCCATGACATCAAATTTCACTTTTCTGGGGTTTTGGGTGTATAATATGATCTGTTGTGCACTGATGAGGCCATGTGAATGTCCAGAGTGAGAATCAAAGTTCCTGTTTATGGTCTGTCAGCTTTGTCTCTCTGCTCAGAAACAGTTGAATCAGACAGCAGCTTATCATTCTACGTAATTCATTTGCTCCAATTAGAGCACACTATCAAGCAAGCGGCCTCCCCCCTCCTCTCTCCTAACAGTCTATGCACACCCCCAGTAACTTCTGAGCAGTCAGGTCTGGGTTTTCAAACAAATGGATTTAAAAGAAAACTTCTGCAGCAACACTGAGGGAGGGGGCCACAACCTTGTCATTACCTGTAAGTTTATTTATTTTCTTAATGCTGTCTTGTCTGATAAACGTAGCTCACACTGTCGGAAGTGCCCATGTTGCTAGCAGTTAGCCTTTAGCAAACACTGACCGTTCGGGCAGCTTGACCTCCTTTATCTAAATAAGGTTACAGCCAAATAAAGTGTAGCCAATCAAAATGAAGTCAACTTGGTCTCCATGTAAAGCTGCATATCATTACAGCACCCAACCATTTTTTTTTTTCTGATATACTGTTGAGATCCCCGAGGGGAAATCAGGGCTATGCATTCACCCATCTCTGCACTGTATGTATCAGAGAGCAGTGGGCTGCTACTTAAAGCACCCAGGGAGCAGTTGGTGGGGGTTAAGGACCTTGCTCGGGGGTCCACAATGGTTTTACCCCCGGTGGTTTTACTGAGGAAGGGAGGTCTGGCATTTCAAAACAATCCCCCGCTGTAAAAAATGCAGGTTTTTTCTTTGGAGATTTGACACATGCAGCAATGCCAACAACATGATGAGTTTTTACTGCTATGTCATCACTCCTTTAACATCGGATATTCACGTTAAAACAAGCCTGACTGACTTCTAACTGCACAGAATGTCTTATTTCCTCTTGTTGCATTATTGTATTGAAAAACGACATTAAGTCGCGATCGTGTCACAAGCACTTTAATCCTCTCAAACCTTTTTCCACAGACATCTTCAGACTGAATCACACATCGATGCTGGTTTGGTAGCCAGAACTTTAGTTTAAATATCTTTGAAATGACCTTTATGAAACTGAATGGAGAAATTTTAGTGTGGTTGCTGTGCTCCTTTTACTAAGGAGGTGGTGTGAGACAGACTGGGTAGACAGACTTAAGGAAACAATGAAGATGATGTGAGTGAAAGAGGAGCAGAAAGAGGAAAGAGTGCTAACTGAGGTAAATGGTCTTGCCTCGGGCTGGCAGCCAGAAGCGCATCATCTCTCTCCGTCTCATTCCTCCAACATGATGAGTTAGAGCCTCAGTAAATGAAAACATCCACTACTCTTATCAAAATGGAAATGGTTGTCAGTATCTGTGGATAGCTGTGAGTAGAGGATGGACTGATGGTCTATAGTCAGATATATTTTAGATTAACAAACCAAAAAATCCCAGATCCTCAAGCAAAACTTTGGACACCCTCAAGAGAGTTTGAGCAGTTCCTTGAACTTTATTTGAATTTCCAAAAGCATGTTTAGTTTATTAGGAGGTTAATGCAAATTCCAAAGCTGTGTAGGAATGTTTCCAACCATCAGCAGTCAGAGACCGTCCTCTGCAGCTTCACCAGACTGAATAATGTAAATATTTAATGCAGACAAAGCAGGACGAGGCTGTAAGAGGAGGGGAGCGTTTTCTGCTTCCAAAGTCCGGAGAAATGACAGTTACCTTGAGATCAGACAACCACTGCAAGGAAACGACAAACCTAAACCCTGCTTGGCCGTGAAAGACCTTCAGAGGGATAAAAAACCTCCCTGGAAGGGATTTTAGATTTTATTTTGTTTTTCCTGCATCCCCGTCACAAAACTCAGCCTCAAAATGTCCAAATAACGAGCAACATGAGCTGGATCCTCAGTCTACTGATGAAACTGCAACACAACAAGCAAATAAATGGAGGAAAACGGGTGAAGCATCGAATGAAAGGGACACGTCCCCAACTCATCCATCACGGAGAGGGTCAGAGTTACAACATAAAACATGTTAGAGGCAGAGAATGGATCCAGTTACACACCAACGAACCGGGGATGCAAATAGACAAACATCTGTTAAACAAACCTAAATGGAAGAATGAAGATGGTATAAAATAAATACATGCACCATAAATAAAAAAAATGTCTGGAAAGAGGAGCTAGCAGATTTGCTTCACCATAGAAAGATGATTAATGACCTGCAGACAGATTTTATGAAAGCAGACAGGGGGGGGGGCGCTTACAGAAGTAGCTGCTTATTCCAGGAAGCTCTTTGTCACTGCATGATCTGCTCTGGAAGCACGATGCGTACCATTTGTGGATGCGCTGAAAGGAGTACTTCCGGATTGCTACTGAATATGTTAGATTAAGGAAAATTTACTGGAAAGAATTACATTTATACTGAATTAAGTGTGACCTTATTGAAATTAAATTTTTCGCTGTTCAATACCAGGAATAAGCAAGAAAAAAATTCCAGGAAAAAAGCCCTCCCAGAGGTATTTCTTTTAGCGAATCTGCAAATGAGCTGATGGTACAGATCATGCAGTGACACTGATTTTTCCAGGAAGTTCCTGAACTGATCCAACACATTCTCACTCCCAACTCGTCATCTGTTGAGTTGGGAGTGAGAATGTGTTGACTGATCACACAGGGGTCCAAACTTAAGCTCTGAGATACTGATTTTTAACTTTGTTTTTACATTGCTCTGCCACAATACCTTTTTGTATAATGTGCTCAAAATATTTTATTGTCCTTGCCCCCCACCCAACAAAACCACTTTAACTTTGAACATTTAAAAAAAAATTTTTAAAAATAAACCCGTGAACACCTTTAGTTATCTAAAATGATATAAAAACTACATAAATACTGTGAAGAATAAAGCAAATGAAAATAAAAAGATTTCCATTTGAAAAGTATGAATAATATCAAATACATGAAAAAAACAACCAAAAAAACATAAAAGAAAAAAAAAAGAAAATAAATAAATAAAGGAATAAAATTTAAAGACTAGGAGCAGTTTGTTGCAAAGAGGTTAGCACTGCAAAAATTGAAGAAGTCTGTTTCCACCTGCAGCGCTGTTGCTGCACACTGCTCCAGACGTCTATGGACAACAGACTGAAAGAAAATACAGTGGATGAAACTTTCAGCAGCTTAATAATACTTTTAATTATCCAGTAATTTAAGTGCTTTTCTTCTTTTTTGATTGATCAATAATTTCTATTTCACAAAAGATGAAAGTGACCTAAAAACAGAAAAAAAAAGAGAAGCAGACACTTTTCCTGGTTTAAGAATTGATGAATCAGTTATTTATGAAGAATAAAATATCTAAAATTAATCTTGTCTTCTTGATGGCCTTTATCTCCAAACCCATTCTTAGGAAAACATGTTCTTGATATAAAACACAGTTTACCTGTTAGGATGATAATTGATTAGTAGGGATGTTCGATATTGGCTGTTTTACCGATATCCAAAATATATTGTCCAACTCTTACTTTCCAGTATCCAATATCAACTGATACTGATCTATGCAGACAACTGTGAGGTTGTATCTCTTATATTTTCAGAGACACAATTCTGCTTCAAAAGCAAAGATCCCAAAATCTGCTTAACTCAGCCAGAGGAGTTCATTTTGGACATCTGGCTGCCAGATATAATAATAACAATAATACATTTTATTTGTATAGCCAGTCAGTCATTTTCTGTACCGCTTATCCAGTTCATGGTCGTGGGGGATGCTGGAGCCTAACCCAGCTATTATCAGGTGAGAGGTGGGGTACACCCTGGACAGGTTGCCAGTCTGTCACAGGGCCAACACAGAGAGACAGACAACCATTCACACTCACATTCACTCCTAGGGGCAATTTAGAGTGATGAATTAACCGAACATGCATGTCTTTGGACCGTGGGAGGAAGGGGAGACGGGGAGAACATGCAAACTCCACACAGGAAGGCCACTGTTGGAATTGTTCAAACCCAGTCCCCAGCCGGGAATTGAACTAGTGACCTTCTTACTGTGAGGCTGCAGTGCAAACCACCATGCCACTGTGCAGCCCCTACTTGTATAGCGCTTTTCATAAAACTCAAAGCTGCTGTACAAGTCAAAAGATAAAACAACAAGATGGGAGAACAGTTAAAAACAAAAGCAAAACTAGATAAAATAGCATACAGTTCAATAATAATGTTCAACAAAAGTTAAAAAGTTCAATGTTAAAGCATAGTAGTCCAAAGACATTAGGTGATGAAAGCGAAACGAAATAGGTGAGTTTTAAGTTCTGTTTTAAAAGCGGTGGGGTCAGTTGTGCTGGCTCAGATACTCTCATGAATTAATTATAATTATAATTATAATCTTTCTGACAACTTGGTAACTGAACAAACAACTTAAAACCAGACATATTATAAGCAGCTTCAAAGTAGAGACCTGCAACGGGCGGGAATTCCCGCGGGTCCCACAGGACCTGCCAAATCGGGCGGGATTCACACAGCCACAGGCGAGAGCGGGCGGTCAGTCCCAAGCTTCTCCTGCAGATGTACAGAATGACTCAGAATCGGCCAATTAGCCTGTAAACTTATTGTCTAAACATGAGCTGTTGGTTTTCATTGACATTCCTGTCATGATTTCATCCATCAGCGTTATTCAACTAGAAAAGCACTCAAACAGCGCAGACCCCCCACCCAAAAGACACACACCACCACCAGCAACAATATGTCCCTATCACCAGATGAATGGTCCCTCAGAAGAATCCGTAGTATTTGTCTGTCTGTCTGTCTGCTAGAAAGTAAAATAACTCAAAAAGGTGTAGTGGGTAATGTTGCCTGCCGGCCTTTAACTGTTCACTCCTGCTGCAATTTAAGCAAAAATGTCTTCATGGACACGGGATCCACACGGGTCGACCTGCACATCACTCTCTGCCACTCTTTGGTATTAATCAAGTAATTAACGAACCCTGATGAAAAACGCTTTGAAAATCTCAGAAGACAGTCTAATTAACAAAAAAAGGCTTCTGATTTTCCAATATCACATTTTAATGGCGATATTGGTCGATAATATTGGACTTCTGTATTGATTAGCTATGCAAAGATTAATTCAAGTTTCTAAATCTTCATTTTTTTTTTTCTTGAGGGCAACTTTGAATATTTCTTTTTAATCAAAGCCAACTTGTTGGATTTTACAGTCCTCATGAGGGGGATGATTGATCTGCAGCGATGTTCAGACAGGTAGCGAGTGTCAGCAGCATGGAGGAGAGTGTCAGGATGTAGATTTTCCCAGCAGACAGTTTGACTGTAACAACATGTCAGTGGGTGATGGGTGTACAGAAGTGGTCTGGTCATGAGGGGATATCAGGTTGAGGAGCTGAAAATAGTTGCTGACTCTAAGCGGTGCAGTGATAGCGTCAATATTTGGGCATTATCTGAATGGATATTTAACTGGATTACGTTCTGCAGCACTTTGAAGCAGTATTATTATAACATGCTTTATTTGCAGGGGTTTAGAAAAGCAGACTTTTTTGGCCAGTTATAAACACTTATAGCCATATGGTGCCTGTAAAGTTGCATAAACTTAAAGTCGTGCTACTTTGTGCTGTGTAATTAGGCATACAATATGCCAAAATCTCTTCCCACAGTTATGGCATATGTCCAGTGCCAACAGGCCTTAAACATGAAAACTGGACTGAAATAATGGGGAGATGACAAAAAAACAGATGAAGTGTAAAAGGAAATGTGCAGATGCATGGTACACAACAGCTTCACCCACCACGCTGATGCTGTGTGAGCGGCAGAGCAGCTCAAGCTGTTCTGGAGGCTCATGAAATGGGAACAATGGGTTATTTGTCAGGCTGCTGGAGGAGAGTGGGATCACACTGTGACACTTGGTCTCAGGAAAAATGTCAGGAACACGCACACAGCAGAATGAGGGGGTGATGACGGTGGAGAGACGAGCAAAGGAAAACTCATAAATCCACCCTGTTTGTCCACCATCAGTACTGTACAAAGGCTGCTGGGACAACTGGGAGCATGTAGTCACGTCATCTCTGCTCTTCTTTTTAATCTTTGTACTTAAAGCAAAGCTAATCTATTTATAGCACATTTCACGTACAAAACAATACAAAGTGTTTTACATAATTAAATTAAGATAATTTAAAAGCAGCAACAGTCTAGTGAAAGGATCATCTCCAATAGCAGTTAATTCCAGGTTGTATTAGAGTAAATAGCAACATTCTGTCCTTACATTGTAATTTCCATGGGAGTGGGGGAAGGGAGGGGTTGAAATTTTTCAATTCATTTTAATCATTTACGCAGAAGTTGCAGTAAAAATGGGATTAATTGCCTGTAACCATTAATGCAACAGATAACGTATCCCCCAACCTCAACAATATCAATCTATAAATAAATGTGCATGCCATCTGACATCAAACGCAACACCACAACTCTGTCGCTGGATGGGGCGCACAACCAGGGAGGGACCATGATGCAACAGTACAACTCAACTGTTGTTCTGACCAACATCCACTTAAACCGAGGCATTATTCTGTTCTTCATCTTGCTGCACATGCGACTGCACACAAGGGCTGTCAAAATTAATCCAAAATGATGTTCGAATATTTGCTCTAAAATTGACACATAATTCGAATAAATTCGAATATCCATTTGAGCAATGTGCCAACAGGAGGACAAACTAATACATGACATAACTACTTGTACAGACTCAGCCTGCGAGCGTTTTGTCTGTTGCGCCACCGCCGTTGCCTGGGGAACGAGTCCCAGTTACCTCGTATCTGCCAACATGGAAAGCAGCGTGAATATCTGGATTTACAATGTTAGACAGTCGTCTAAGGTCATGATAACCTGCAGGTATGTTATCCAGAGATCTCTAAAATATTCTGACTTTTTTTTTTTATTTATTTACAGCGGAGCATTAATTTAAACTATTATTCATCTCTGGAAACTGGCTTTAATGACAAGCCACACCGGAATAACACAGAAATCTCGTGATTACTTATCAAAGTTTAAAAAAACCAAACCCTTTCAGAGCTCGTTACTTGTCTATTTTGTCATAAATTTGGCTTTTGGTATTGTTTAAGGACTGTACAGACCACGTAGCCTTCACATGTCCTGCAAATGAGACTAAATGCTGCAGGACACCGTCTTCATGATCTCTTTGTGTTTGTGACTGAACTGTGTTTATTTTCTGGTCCCAACGTTGCCCTGATCAGAGCAAATAACCTGATTTTTGACAATATCTCCCTGATAAGTCATAAACTCTCAGCAACACACAGCTGTCTCGTTTAGCATTAGCTAGCATAAAAACGTTATGCAGTGCCTCATTTTCGGGAGCATACGTGAATTAAAGTGTCAGATTAATGAGCGTTCGCCATAATTTACCGTGTTTTTGTTGTTGGTGATTAAATCCAGTGTTTTCTCTGCCGTGGAAGCAAGTTATTCCTCCTCTGCTCTGAGTGTCCGATATTCCTCCCCGATACGAACACACTGACATCAGTGCACTGAGCGCAAGAGGCAGAAAAGTCCACTTTTGTCACAGACAGAAGAAATCTTTATGAAATAAATGTCCGCAATCCTCTTATTCACTTATTACCACAATTAAAGTTTTCCAATGCGCATTGTGACAGTCCTTCCAGATTTCCTTCATGTTGTTAAGAAAAAAGTCTGATTCTCATCTGTTCTGATTATGAACAGAAACGCTTCCAAGGCAATGGTGGACGGTCTAGTTGTGGCGTTTGGCCGGTTTAATCTATAGTTTTATTTTAAATGTTTATTTCAATATTAACATCTTTAACAATGCCCAGGAAATTAGAAAATGAACACGCTGCAGTCCCCCCCCCACTGCATCTCCCTAACTTGTACGAACAATTAAAGATCCGACAAATTGAAATGAAATTAACAAACAATGAATGCTCGAGCAGCTGCAATAAACATGGAACAACTTGAAACAGTCGGCCTGTAATCAAACCAGTGTAGCAAATGTAGGCCTAATAATAATAACAGGCCTAAAATAGTCTTTTTTTTCATCTGTCCCACTGTTTATTTACAGTTCGAATATTCATTTTCACATTCGAATCTTGGGTTTTTATTAATTTCGAACATATATTCGAATTTAGAATATTCGTTGACAGCCCTACTACACACTGGGAAAAGATCAAGGGTTCACCTATATGCTTAGCTCACGGTACAGAGCGTAACAGAGGGAGCCACAAAGCATGGTGGGAAATATTTGAACGAACCCACTCCAGGACCAACTACACTGATAACACAGAAATATGTGAAATTAAATTTGAATTAGGTCCCAACACTCAAGACTTGCACTGGAAAGCGGTAATAGTGCAGACTTTATCTTTTATAACACTTGCATTCAGACATGTGGCGGCTGGTCCACATGTCATATGAGGAAATGTTGCAGCATGCTGTTTTGTTTTGTCTGAACGCACAAGAAAATGTTCTGGACAGGGTTGAAGGGAGAGTGGGGCTGTGCTGACTTATCCGCAACATTTCCTGATGTTTGAAAGTGCATGGGATGCTATGAGTCTGCAAGGAAGCACGCATGTTGAAAAGACAAGTCTGATGGACTTTACCCCTCATGTTCTGCAAGTCTGAAAGCAGCTTTACTTATGTGTTCAAGGCATGAAATTGTTCAAAATTATGTACTGGGACAACGAAAACTATTGCACAAAGCTCTCTCAGGGCAGGGCAGGCCCTGGGCCAATCAGAAAAGTGCTTCTGACTCCCAGATCCATCTGTGGAATGTGTTCTTTAATATTTTAAATTAACTAGAGCAGTGTTTTCATTTTAGAAGGATGGAGGATAGGCCCAGGGGGGTCTTCCACAAACGTAGCTAAAGAAGGCCAGGCTGTATCAGGAAAACCTCACTTGAACTAACATCATCTTCTAACTAAGCCTCAAGTCGTTCCACTAACACATTTCAGCTCTATCTAATCAAGCATCAAAGAAAAGAAAAAGACATAACTGGGATAGCATTGGCGACCGGTAAGTGGGTGTTCACGTTCAGGTAACGACAGATAAATGAAAAGGAATAAAATGCCACTTTTAGTTTTTACAACATATTTGAAGGAATTAGTGGGGAGGATACCGTCACTAGATAGCTGTAAAATCTGCAATTGCTAGGCAACAGAGGACGATGGGAACTTCTTGTTGGCTTGACTGTCCCATTTCAGCAGCCTACGGCTGTGGAAGGCTGCTTCGGAGAGTGGAGACTATGAATTGGTTAACAGCTATAACATAACTGGATGCTCTTTGCAGTCCACTTCCCATTTGACCTACTGGGCAATCACAACACACAGTATTCTCTCACCACACCCACTATGGAAAATATGTATGTGGACCAGAGACAAATATGTCAAATTTTAATTCATTAGTTGTGCAGAGGAACGTGGGGCTTACAGGCACAGAGATGACAGAGTTACTGACTGGTCCATCTGCTCTCTCACGCACAAGTCTTGCTAACTATGTTTTTTTTATCACGCTAATCCTTATTTTCATCTCTGCTATGAAACTGGTACAGAGCTGCATAAATGGATTCTTAAATATAGCAATAAAGATGCCAAGTTGCGCCGTGTGCGTCAGCGTAATTGGGTGTACCAGAAATTCAGCCCAGACAAACATTCCGTTTCTATGGTGTTCGGTGGACTGGGCATCAAAAATAGGAATCAAAATTTAAAAATTTGAACAATTGTAGGAGAATCAGAGAGTTAGTCCCAGTTCCACTCGACTCTCGATGCCCAACCCTGTATGTGAGGATAGAGATTTGCTATTGTCCAGACAATATTATGTCGCCCAGCCCCAACGGACATTACAGGTAAACTTGGAACTGTAAAAGCTTTTATAGTGATTTTAATAAAAAAAAAAATACATTCATTGGTTTTGCAAAGTCAGAGAATATTGTCTGTTTATCTGTGTTAATTAGGGATGTAACGATATGAACATTTCATATCACGGTCATTGTGACCAAAATGATCACGGTTATCATTATGACTGCAGTATTATTTAAAATACTCCACCAGAAGTAAAAATATCCAAAATGGGTCTAGATGTCTACTTTGTACTTTTTAAATGGGAAAAATCTCCAAAGCTCTGTCTATGTGGGCGCCTTTGTTGCTTTCCACCATGTTTTCATAAATTAAATAATGCAAACTGGGACTGCTGCTGCTTTTCCAGCCAATGAGCAGCATCACAGTGGTTTTTTCAAAGTGCAGTAATCAGTCATGGTTTTAACAATAATTAAAATTTGAAACAGGATGACTAATTGTTGGGAATTTTATCACAGTTAATCATTCTATTGGTAATTGTTACATCCCTAGTGTTAATTAAGCTAAACATGAGAGATTTATTTAGCTTTAAGTGTAAGAAAAAAAAAATCAGTGTATAGTAGTGGTATGGTATTGTGCTGTGCACTTCATAATATGTTTCCAGAGTATTCAGAGGATGTTTCAGGTACGAGCACATCACTCCACATGAGAGGAAGCTGCATGTTTGACAAAATAAAGACCAGAACCGACATAAAACAAAGGTGTTTGACAGTTAAAGGTGTCCAGCTCTGGAATAAATTAGAAATAGAAATGAAGTTATGCATTACAATTCAGAAATGCAATTATATATTTAAAATAATATTATGAACAAATATCTTACAAATTGTAAATAAGTATCTATGATTGTTATGGAGCACTAAGTTACTGTGCTTTCTTTCTCCCCGTTCTTTGCTATCATATTTTTGTTGTCCTTATTTCTTTTCTTTATATTGATGTGAATCCTCAACTTAGAATATGAAGAATGGGCAATATAAGTCTAGGCTTCAGCCTATACATTTTCGGTCACTGCACAGTGGCTTCACTGTTCTTTGTTTTGATGATATGTATTTGTGTCATCTTTGACCGAAATAAAATACAAATACAAAAAATATCAAATCTCCTGCTTGTTGAGCAAAACTTCAGTAACTTTTGTTCCCACTTCAAAGAAATTAGCTGCTGTTTAACAGCAGCGTTACATTAACAGTTAAAAGGTTTTTTGTAAATCTCAGTGGGGTTATATTTAAACGCAGAGAAAGTCTGGGAATAAATTGCTGTGATTTAGCCTTGCTGGTAGCATGGTTAAAGAAACTAAATATAATGAAGTCATCATCATTCAGATTCATTTTCCCGACACTGTTAATATTCACAGAATGCTTAAACATCAGCCAGACCTATTAAATAAGCACAAAGTGCCTGAAAGAGGTGCCATTGACTTAATGTACGACCCATTTATCTGCCTCCCCTCTCTCCTTGAATGAGCCCACTCTGCTGGCTGCTGTTGTAACTCCGCCAGCCTTCAGTACTGATGCTGTTGTATGAAACGAACACTCATCATCTTATCATTAAATCCTCCTCAGATTCTAAAAGCTTTCTTTATCTCATCTCAAAATAATGATGCAAACATTAACCTTACAAGACTCATTTAAAGGTGCCATGACATCAAATTTAACCTTTCTGGGGTTTTGGGTGTATAATATGATCTGTTGTGCACTGATGAGGTCATGTGAATGTCAGAGTGAGAATCAAAGTTCCTGTTTATGGTCTGTCAGCTTTGTCTCTCTGCTCAGAAACAGTTGAATCAGACAGCAGGCTATCATTCCACGTAGCATTAAGATGCTACATAATTCAATTGCTCCAATTGGAACACATTATTAAGCAAACAGCCTCCCCCCTTCCTCTCTCCTTCCACCCTCCGCTCTGCTCTCACCCCTCCCTCGCTGATTCAACTGCGTGAGTGGAGCTGAGTAACTGCTGAGCAGTCATGTTGGTTTTTAAAACAAATGGATTTAAAAGAAAACTTGTGCAGCAACACTGAGGGAGGCGACCACAAACTTGTCATACCTGTAAGTTTATTTATTCTCTAAATGCTGTCTTGTCTGATCAACGTAGCTCACTGTCTGAAGTGCACATGTTGCTAACAGATAGCCCAGGATCACCAATTCCAGTCCTCAAGGGCTACCTTCCTGCAGGTTTTCATGTTTCCCTTCTACAAAACACCTGGTTCAGATGAAAAAGCATCTCCAACTACTTTGAGAAGCTTGCTGAGACCAGAGTTACCAGCCTGTTGACGAGCCATTGAACCAGGTGTGTTGCAGCAGGATAATACTGAAACCTGCTGGAGGGTAGTCCTTTAGCAAACTCCAACCGCAGCGTGACCTACTTTCTCTAAATAAGGTCATAGCCAAATAAGGTGTAGCCAATCAAAATGAAGTCACCTTGGTCTCCGGGTAAAGCTGCATATCATTACCGCATCCAACTCTTTTACTGAGGAAGGAGGTCTAGCGTGCCAAAACGATCCCCCGCTGTAAAAAGTGACGTTTTTTTCTTTGGAGTATTTACATATGCAGTAATGTCAACTACATGAACTAGTTTTCACTGCTATGTTATCACTCCTTTAACATAATTTTAGTATATAATGCAACTATATGACATGCATTTTCCTGACATTCCATAAACATACACCGAATAATCTGCAGTAGATATGTAAACACATCTAGATTAGTAATAAAAAACAGCCAAAAAAGCTTCAACTTCTTCCCATCCGACTGTTTTTATTTGCATTTCATTCTGTCTGCAGGCCTCTGCCAGTAATGGTCACCATCCAGCTCTGTTCATTGTCTTTCCCTAATTACAGCTCTGTGAAAGAGCTGACAGCAGAGGAAACTGCCCCTCTGTGCACCCGCAGGACAAAAATGACCGTTACGCAACCAGAGAATGTTTTCCTGCCACTGCAGCCCGGACGGCTGTTAAATAAAGGGCATTTGGAGGATGGATAGTTATAAATGATCACACACTGTTAAGTTAACCTTAGAAATAAAAAGATGCATGGCCCTGAAGTTGCAGGACGTCATAAATGTGGCTGAGAAAGGATGTAACACTGCTTTCCTGCATCGCTTTCAGCTCCTTTGGATTTTTCTGGATTGCAGTTTGTTACGAATCTCTCTAATGAACTCGTTTCATTCTGATCAGTCTTCTTGCCGTCCTGGAATTTAAGGCAGTTCTGCACCAGAAATAAATGATGCATGGAGAGACTGGAAATGTTCAAAATGGTAATATCTGCTTTTTCCATGAAAACATCCTACGTTGCTTGATTCTAATATTCTCTTTTATCTCCTCCACTCTTACCCTCTTCAACCCCTCCTTTCATCTCCTATCCATCCACCGCCCCCTCCTTCCTGTCTCATTGATCTCTGTTGACCACACAAATGCCTTCAACATTAGAAAGCAGCGGGTAGTCAATGCGAATCATTTGATGGCTGCTGTCTGTATGGCCTGGAGTGGAGACAGGAAAGCGGAAACACTGAGAAGAGGGCTGGGGAGTCGGGGGGGGGGGGGACTCAGGGATCTTGTAGAACAACTACATCTCATAATTTGCCAGTCACCCGGGATGTGTCAGTGCTCTGTTGTTGAAGTGTCTCTCCAGGCTTGGTGGAATAAAAGCTGCATTTTGATTGCAGGAGCTTTTTTAGAGCTCTGTTCTCCAACTTTTTCTGTTTCCTTGCAGGAAACGAGGTAAACAAGAACTAATAACTAATTTAACTAATAACTAATAACTAATTTAAACACATAAATTGTGTTTGACTTTAGAACAGTGAATGGGAGGAATAAAGGGTCTGTGAAACACGTTTTTTTCTTTCTTCACAGTGGTTATATTCCATGATGAATAAAATGATCTGTATAAATGAAAAGCAACATTTCAAGACAAGAAAACTTCCTCATTTGACCGCTTTGCAGCTGTGAGGAGATTCGTTAAATACTGCACCGGACTTAAACGGTTGAATATGGAATTTTTTTAAAATTAAAAGCTAGATTTTAAAAAAAAAAAAAAAACACTTCTATGAGGCGTTTAATTAATATACTTGTGCAAGTTGTGCTGTTTGAAGGCAAAATTTTCTTTTGTTGCATATTTTGTTCCTTTCAGGGATAAATAAAGTATTTTCCATTTCATTCAATTTCATTTAGTTTCATATTTTAAATGTTTTGGCAGGGTTAGAACCTTTTCCAACACATTTGTCCTCATTTATCAAATGATCTTACAATGAAAATCTGTGCGTACGGCCATTTCCACGCAAGACTCAGCATTTATCAGTTTGGACATGATTGTAGGATACGATCAAATCTCACGAAAGCTCTGAGTTCGTGTGCGCAAGTTTGAGTCTATGAGGGTTTGCAGCGCAGCACAGCAGAACATGAAAATATTTATTCACCAAACCGTCATTTAATTATAAGTATTCACATATCCAGCACTAAGACTGAATCCATTTGCAAAGAAAAAGGAAAAGGAAAAAAAAGGAATGTGGAATGTATTTCCCAAATTACAAAAACAGCTGTAACTGAATTTTATTCCTCCATTTATCTCAACAAATGATCAAAATCATTAACATGTTATAGTTCGAGCAGACAAGTGTTCTGCACGCTTCGTGCATCTCATCACCCCGCTGGTAAACCTGCCACAGAGCAGGAGCGGAGGTAGGCATCAGTACGCGCACACGTGCCAAGGTGGAGCGCTGCTTCAGGCTGCAGGAAGGCAGGTGGGTGTCGGACCAGCGAGATCGAACGCTGCTTTAGACTCGGAGAAAGTCTGAAACACAATGCTGTCCTGTGCAGTGCTGCACGGCATCGCTCTGACAGAGTTTTGATGCACCGGGGGCCACTCTGCAGCCCCCATTGGAGATACGGAGGAGACAGGAGCTGATGTGACGAATCTTATAAGAAGTGGCGGAGCCAGACTTTTATTGTTGGGGGGGCCAGGGGGGGGCCAAGGCTATCTCTATGGGGTCCACCATAAGAATGATAACTAACACAGTAACAGCACTTTCATTCATATTCGTGATGAGCACTGATTAAAATTTTCATTCACGATTAATTGCATGTTTGATGAACAGCGTTTTTATCCTTTAAAAGTGCTGCTATGTGAAGAAAATGCTGCAACCACTTAAAAACTAACAAGACAGAAATCTGGGGCTAGTCCTGGACTCAGACTTGAATTTCAGCATCACATTAAAGGACTGACGCAGGACTAAGAAAAATTTGTCCATACGTTCATCTTCAGTAGTCTACAAGTACTGTAATGCTGTCCATGCAGGTCTGCCTATGAAGTCCATCAGACAGCTGCAGTTAGTCCAGAATGCTGCTGATCCACTCCTCAGATCTGTACACTGGTTTCCTGTTTGACAAAGAACTGACTTCAGAATCCAGCTGTTAGTTTACCAGCACTGAAGGTTTAGGACCAAATTTCTGTTCCCAGAGTCAGAACTGAACCTGGAGAGGCAGCGTTCAGTTTTTAAGCTCCTCACATGTGGAACAAACTCCCAGAAAACTGAAGGTGATGAAACTCAGTAGTTTTAAGGTTATGTCCCTGTAACCATCCATCAGTTAGCCACATCATGCTGTGATTGTTGGGTTTTACTTCCTTAGAGCAGATGTTAGCTAGCAGTCATTTCAGGATAGCCTCCAGTGTTTCACTTTACTACGAACACAAAAGCATTTGAACACAACACACTGGTAATCTCCACTTCACAAGTGGAAAGGATCATCTTTCCCATCTCACATGAAGACAACATTAAAGGGATGCCCGATAATTATCGTCGCGATAATTAGCGGGCTGATAACATGAAATTATGACGTCATTCCGATAAGTCCGATATCATGATGACTTACCCCGATAACTTATGTCCCATAAAGTTGGAATTGTAAAGATCGGACATGCAGAAGTGGAAAATCCCAGTTTTACGCTTTTCTCCCTGAGATATTGTGATTGGGGAAAGAAAGTTGCTGCTTCACACGGGAGACCCCAAACTGTTTCCAAACCACTTTCCCCATCTTATTTTAGACACAAACTACCCCATACAGCGGAATTTTATCAGTATCGGCCTTTAGGAGCTAAAATTTTTTCGGTTATCAGTTTCGGTTTTAAAAAATGGTTATCGTGCATCCCTATTAAAATGTCACCACCTAATACATAGTGAAAACTACTGTACAGGAATGACCGGGTGCTGTGACATGTCAGTCATCTGGGGGGGCACCTGGGGTGGGGGGGGGCAATCCAATGTCAGGGGGTCCAGTGCCCCCCGGGCCCCCCTCTAGCTCCGCCTATGCTTATAAGTAATCTATACCTTAAAGTTGTTTAAGTGCTCAATCGGTAGATCGTCCCTTAGCTTAGTAAAGGAAAGTTATCTTTTCTTCTGTCCTTTTCTGGGTCAGGCTCAGATCTACCGGCCTCCACATGTCAGAGATGAGAGGGAATAGGCAGCAGAACTAAGAGCGTAATATTTGGATATATTTGTGGATTTTTAAGCGTTAAATGAAGTGTTTACCTGTTACGAGCGGTTAATGGGATGGCTATGGCTAATGGCTAATTAAGAGCCCTACTAACAACGCACAAACATTGGGACTTAAAAGGTCTTCTAGAACATAAAAAAGTACAAGTTACCAGTGGTTTTAATCAAGTTGTGCTTCAAATCAGTGGAACAAACCCAGGATATTTTCATTATCTGCTCTGGGTGCTACAATAATTGCTCATAACAATACATTTTGATGCATCGCTTCAGTCATGCTGCAACATCTAAAACTGGTATGAAAGGGGAGAAATAATCAAACAAATACAAACTTCATTACTTATTTCTAAGGTTTATTTGCTTTTGGGAATTAAATTTCATGGGAAAAGAACTGCATATTTAGACAGGATGCGTACGGATGAGTCATTACACCTTTTAACCTTGTTTAGGATCAAAATGTTAGTTTTTACTTCCAAGCACAGTTAAAATCTAAGTATTTCCCAGACAAGATGAACTTATCCTTGACCAAGCTTGGCCAGGTAAAGTTTCCGTTTTGCTTACTGCCTGCATCATAATGTATTTTGCTGTAATTTCTAAATGTAGAATGTAAAAATAACTTGGATAAGACAATCAGATTCAAACAAGATTAGAGAACCATGATGCAGGCTGTTTGTCTTTATTTAATTTCCAAGCCTGTGGAGACATAATTGTGCATCATATGCTGGATGATAATGTAATTATATTCTAATTATAGTCACGGAAATGACCTCTTTGCTAACTTGGTAATGGTCTGTTAACCAGATGACTGCATGCTGGAAAGTTACTCCTTGCGGCATTGACCTGAACAAGTCACATTTAGATCTCCTCATCCGCTGGGTTGCAACCTGTGGTCTGTTTTAGTCTATAACTGCTCACACTATCTAAAACCAGAGTTATTTAAAGCATGACAAGTGGCCATGAGTGCAGGTTACTGTCAATGGATCAGTGCCCATGAATAAGTGCAGCCAGGATGAGAGTTTGAGAGTTGAATATGTGCTCTGTTTCCTGGGAAATCTGAGATCGAGATCTTTGTATGGCCACCAATCAGCTCAAAGGACACAACAAAGAGTCTGCGTTGTTGCCCGGTCTGATGGCACCTATGGGAAGCAAGCTCAATCCACAGAGACACCACAACCCACAAGACCAAAGCCTCCAGACTGTCCCCAGTTTTTCTTCACCCATCCTCTGATTGGTCAGAGGTATTTGGGAAGCATAAATAGGACCTGCTCGGTGTCCGCAGGGGGGTCATAATGTTATGATTGATGGACTTTATTCATGCAACCAAGCTCAGAGAAGACACGCAGCCTTATATCATCACAAACTAAAAATGCAAAATATTTCATCATGATATAATGATGATGTACAGTGAGACAGTCGTGAGTGTAATCCTGAATCTGGGCTTGAGTGAGGGTCCTTAGTAATAACCAAACAAACAAATACAGTCATAACTTTCTGCAATGGCCAACAGTCTTGAGATATTCTAGTTAGTTAGTTAGTCTTTATATTAAATAGAATTGCAGTTGAGCGGGAAGCATCAGGAATGACTCCAAATGAGAGTCTATGGTCCTCCGCTGGAAAAGGGTAGAATGGCCTCTCCGGGACACTGTGGACTCTGCATTGTTCTCTCATGGTGAAGTAGAGCAGAATTAGAAGTTGAAGCTTTTAATTTACCAATCAGGCGACATTTTTTCACTCAGCTACAGTCATGAGTGTTTAGTAGTGACCATAGACATAGATATAGATGAATGAACCTCCCGTTTATGTCACCCGTTGGTTTTTGATGAGCTAAAAGTGAAGCCAGTTGGGCGTTTCCATCATCACCACGTTAGCCGCGTTGCATATGTCATCACTCCCGGAAAATACAAAAATGGGCAAAGAAATTGGAGCTGTGAACATTGGGGCAAATGATTTGACAGCCAACGTACTGTGGGCTAAACGGAAACCAAGCTAACCTGACTCTAATGGAAAAATTACAATGCCCCCCTGACATGCACACACACACAATGACAAAATGAAAAAAGTCACCACCAGGCAAACAGGTAAGAGCCTCCTTTTGGATAATTTCTGAATGAATGATGACGTTTCAGCTGCAAGAAGCTATTTAATCCAACTTATGCAGCTTCTCATTTCTTAAACAACCATGTGGAACGACACATCCTGTGGTCGTGGAAAAGATGTTGTGTCTGATAATTGACATCAAGCAGAGAAAACACTAAAGGAAATGCAGAAACTACAAAAACTGTGTTACGAACTGTCCAATGCAATATTAAAACTGGAGGGATAGTGGGGATCCATCATCTTCCAGGAAGAAATGTGGTCAGAAAAACTTTATACAGTACTTTGTGAAATCAGATGGTAGCAAAACAACAGTAGAACTCAGTTTTACTATTAAACATGGCCCTAAGAACATTTCCTCAGGAACAATGTGAACCGAACTCAAGGGATTGGGATTGAACAGCTGTGTAGCCATAAGAAAACCACAAATCAGTGAAGCTAACCAGAGAAAAAGCCTTTAGGTTGCTGGAGAGCATAAAAACTGGACTCTGGAGCAGTGCAGGTCATGTGCGGATGTGTCCAGATCTACCCTGTTCCAGAGTGATGAAGCATCAGGTTGAGAAGAGAGGAGGATGAAACGATGCAGCCATCATGTCTACTGTCTACTGTACAAGCATGTGGGGGCAGTCTATGACCTGGGGCTGCTGCTGTTGGTCAGGTCTAGGTTCAGGTCCAAGTTCAGCAACATTATGCGCTTCAAAAATGAGGTCAGCGAAATACCTGCATATAGCGAATCAGAAAGTTATTCCATTTTCCCTGAGAACGCAGCCATATTCCAAGATGACAACACCAATATTCATGGGGCTCAGATTATGAAAGAGTGGTTCAGGAAACAGGAAACATGATTTCACACGGCCACCACAGAGTCCAGACCTGGACCTCACGGAGAATCTTTGGGATGTGGTTAAGAAGGCTTTGTGCAATGGTCTGACTCCCCATCAACAATAAAAGCTCTTGGAGAAAAGTTAACGCAACACTGGACTTATCAGACCACATGACCTTCCACTGGACGGAAATAATTGTTGTGATGTTGCAGAAGCTCATCAAAACATAGCTGGAAACAAAGCTAAAGGCGGTCCAGTGAAGTATTAGTGTGACTCTTCTTGTTTTTTTTTCTTTTTGTCCCATCAGAAATAGGCCCTGGGAAATACCAGGATATACCAAAGGACCTCTGTGTCTTGGCTGGCCTGAGAATGCCTCAGAAAAATGTAAAAATATAATCACATCATTGTCAAAGCTTTTAACCTATGAGTCTAAACCAGATCACGACCTGCAGACCTGCAGGTTAGAATCAGATCAGCCATTTAAAAGGTCTAAAAATAAAAACTGCCTTTTACATAACTAACATAATAAAACACTGAAGCAACACAGAATCAGAAAAGCCATTTAAAGTGGATTTACAGATTTAACAGTATATTCCAAAGCAGCAATCAATTATCCTGAGAGGCCTTAGAAACAGATTCTGCTGCCTCACATGTTCAAACTGAGCCAATTATATGGCAAAAAAAAAAAAACAACTAAACACACCGTGCGCTTGAGTCTACGCGTTTATAACAAAGTTGTTAAGAACTTTTGATGATGTGGGGAATATTTGGCAAATGGTTGTGGCCGGTTCAAGTGACTGGAGAAAGTCATTAATGCTCATGACTTCTTGGTCCTTGAGAAGCTCTGAAGTGCATTTTGACTCTTTTTCTACTAAATTGTGAATCGTTGACACAGAAGGAAGGAGTCAGTCCAAGTGCCCAAATTCAGAGTGGACCAAACATTCTACAGTAGGCTGACAGATTAACAGCAAACTAAGTTTAACCAAAGCACTGAACCCCATTTGTCTACAGCCCCAATCCCAGGTAGGACATAAACAACTTGTCAGATGATGAAACAGACATTTTACCATTTCATGGAAAATATAAGCTGAATCTGATGGCAGCAATATGTCTGTAAAAAGTAGCCCCAGAGCCAAACTGAGTTTGACATGCCTGTTCTAGGATGATGTTCACCATCGTGTAGTAACATGTCTGTAAAAAGTAGTTCCAGGATGATGTTCACCATGGTGTAGTAACACGTCTGTAAAAAAGTAGTTCCAGGATGATGTTCACCATTGTGTAGTAACACGTCTGAAAAAATTAGTTCTAGGACAGGCATGTCAAACATACGGCCCGCGGGCCGGTCCCGGCCCATGGATGATTTAATCCGGCCCGGCATAAATTTCTGAGTATGTCAAAAAAAGAAGCGAGTCTCTACCTCATTTCTATCAAAAGTTGTGATTTTTTTTTTTAATAAATACAAACCAAAAGCTCCCTCCGGCCGCTAGAAGGCAGTAAATGTGTAAAAGCGCTCACGTCCAGCATGCGGCACTGACACGAGTTAGTCACGGTATATAAACATTCGCAGCGTGATGTGTCCAAGTAAAAATAAACCGGCAATCTTGCTTCACCATTTACCACTACTAAACAAGTTATCGTCAACATACCCTTCCCAAAATGGCACTGTCAAAAAAAAGGAAAGTGGACACGGAATGCAGAGTTTTCCAGGGAAAATGGACTGAGAAGTATTTATTCACAGAAGTGAATGCAAAACCAGTGTGCTTGGTATGTAATCAGCAAGTTGCAGTGTTCAAAGAGTTTAGTATTCGGCGCCACTATGAGACTCATCATAAAGAAAAGTATGACCACTTGACAGAACAAATAAGGAAAGACGAGATAAACAAATTGGTCGTTGGTCTGAAGAAACAGCAGTCCACTTTTACACGCAGCCGCGATATTGCTGATGGGGCTGTAAGAGCCAGCTACATTATTGCCAACGAGCTGGTGCAGGCATCCAAGTCATTTTCTGATGGGGAGTTCGTAAAAACATGCATGCTGAAGGCTGCAGAAGTCGTGTGCCCTGAAAAGCGACCTGCTTTTGCCAATATTAGTTTAACAAGGAACACTGTCGCAGATCGGGTGACAGAACTCTCAAGTGACTTGAGCAGCCAACTGAAAGAGAAAATCAAGTCATTTATCGCATTTTCAATTGCAGTAAATGAGAGCACCGATGTCACAGATATTGCTCAACTGGCCATATTCATTAGAGGTGTTGATGAAACTTTGACCATCACCGAGGAGCTGCTTGAATTGGTGCCCATGAATGACACCACAACAGCAGATGACATTTTCAGCGCTCTCGTTGGAGCGCTGGACAAGGTGGGAGCGGACTGGTCCCGTGCCGTGAGCCTGGCTACCGACGGTGCGCCATCAATGGTCGGGAGAAAGGCAGGCGTTGCCACAAAATTCCGTGACAAAGTACAGACTGCAAATGGAGGACAAGAGTTTTGGGCATTTCACTGTATTTTGCATCAGGAGGCGTTATGTTGCAAAACACTGCAAATGGACCATGTTATGAGTGTGGTTGTGAAAACTGTCAATTTCATCAGAGCGCACGGGCTAAATCCCCGTCAGTTTGACACATTTCTCAGTGATAATGACATTCATGCTGGCCTACCATACCACACTGACATGCGGTGGTTAAGCAGAGGTGCAGTACTCAAGCGCTTCTTTGAGCTACGAGGGAAATTGGACAGTTCATGGAGAAGAAGGGACGCCCAGTAAAGGAACTTAAATGCAAGGAATGGGTGCAGGATCTTGCGTTTATGGTTGATATTACACAACACTTGAATACACTTAACACTACATTGCAGGGCCGTAACAGAGTTGTCACTCAATATTACGACAGCAAAAGTGTGTTCAAGATGAAACTGTCACTGTGGGAGACGCAGCTATCCAACGGTGACACCGCGCATTTCTCTTGTCTCACAGCTGTGCGTCCGAAGGCACCGGACCGTCCCGATAATGATTTGGATAAATATAAAAACAACATAACAGATTTGCTGCGAGAGTTTGAGCAGAGGTTTCAGGTATTCAGTGAACTTCAGATCAAATTTGGCTTTTTTCGCTCGCCATTTACAGTGAAGCCTTCTGATATGCCAGCTGACATTCAGCTCGAGCTTATTGACTTGCAGTGCGATTCCGCTATGAAGAATAAATTTGGGTCCGTGGGATTGGATACGTTTTATCAATATCTCGTGCCAGGTTACCCCAAATTAACAGCCATGGCTGCAAAGGTTCTATCCATGTTTGGGACTACTTATCTTTGTGAACAGGTGTTCTCCGTAATGGACAATAATAAAACAAAGCAGCGCTCAAGGTTAACAAATAAACACTTGAATGACATTGTTAAGTGTGCTGCTACTCAAGATTTGACACCTAATATCGATGCACTTGTGAAGGCAAAAAGATGCCAAGTTTCAGGAGCCAGCAGCAGCAAGTAGACTGCAGGAGTGCAGTGAGACAGAGAGAGAGAAAAAAAGTGTGATGACACGAAATTTGTTTGCACTCATGAATACAGATCATTAAAAATAAGATTCATCTGGTTTCATATTAAACACAATTAATATTGTGCAGTATGTTCTCAGCTTCAGTTGGCCCAGCCTAGTAGTTTGATCTGATGTAGTCTAATCTTATTGCCCATGCACTGCTATAACTTTTATTTTGTATTTCTTTTTTTATTTCACCAGCTAAATGACTTTTTAAGAGAAAACAACCGTTATGATGTCTTCCAATCAGGTTTTAGACAGCACCACAGCACCGAGACTGCTCTGACTAAAGTCATGAATGACATATGTCTGAATACTGACACTGGAAAAATGTCAGTGTTGGTTTTACTGGATCTCAGCGCTGCATTTGATACGGTTGACCACATCATATTACTCCAACGACTGGAGAAGTGGGTGGGTCTCTCTAGTTCTGTACTAAACTGGTTCAAAACATACTTGGAGAACAGGAAGTACTTTGTGTCAGTAGGCAATTTTACATCTGAGCAGACAAAAATGACCTGTGGAGTTCCCCAGGGCTCTATCCTGGGGCCTCTTCTGTTTAACATCTACATGCTCCCACTGGCTCAGGTTATAAAGAACAACAATATTAGTTACCATAGCTATGCAGATGACACACAGCTATATATTACAGTATCACCAGGAGACCGGGGCCCTGTACAGGCTCTTGGTAAATGTATTGATGAGATTAATGACTGGATGTGCCTCAACTTTCTTCAGCTGAACAAAAACAAAACTGAGGTGATTGTTTTTGGAGCCAAAGAGAAACGACAGCAGGTTGTCACAGAACTTCAGTCCATCCGCATAAAAACCACCAATCAGGCCAGAAATCTGGGTGTAGTGATGGACTCAGACCTAAACTTTGAAAAACACATCAAAGCGATCACTAAATCAGCCTACTATCACCTGAAGAACATCTCAAGGATAAAAGATCTGATGTCTCAGGAAAATCTGGAAAAACTAGTCCATGCATTCATCTTCAGTCGGCTTGACTACTGTAACAGCGTCTTTACTGGTTTACCTAAAAAATCAGTTAAACAGCTGCAGCTCATTCAGAACTCTGCTGCCCGAGTTCTCACTAAGACCAGAAAAGTGGACCACATCAGTCCAGTTCTCAGGTCTTTACACTGGCTGCCGGTCCATCAGAGAATAGACTTTAAAGTTCTGCTGCTGGTCTATAAAGCTCTGAATGGTTTAGGCCCAAAATACATCAGTGACCTCTTGACCCAGTATGAACCTACAAGACCCCTCAGGTCATCTGGATCCGGCCTTTTATCAGTTCCCAGAGTCAGAACCAGACATGGAGAAGCTGCGTTCAGCTTCTATGCTCCACATGTCTGGAACAAACTCCCAGAAAGTCTCAGATCAGCTGAAACACTTAGTTTATTTAAATCCAGGCTGAAGACCCACCTGTTCCCAGCTGCATTTACGTAGATTTTATTCAAAAGTTAAAATCCGCACGTCTCTGTATTCTCTCTTTTTAATCTTAAATGCTTTTAATTTTGAATCATGCTTCTAATTTTTTTTTTCTCTCCCTTTTGCTTATAATGTTTTATGTAAAGCACTTTGAATTGTTCTGTACATGAAATGTGCTATACAAATAAACTTGCCTTGCCTTGCCTTGCCTTATTTATTTCAAAGCAGTATGACAATTAAGGCGAAAATATTTTTTTCAAAGCTCCCACTTGAGTTTGTTAATGTGGTGAGTTGGTTCAGGTGTAAAACTGCATTCACTCAACTGTTAAAATAAACCAGTTGTTAACACATTCACCGCCAAACATGAAAATAATTTTTTTTCCATTGTTTGTGAATAAATGTGTTGTGCTTAGAAAAGATCCCTTGTCATCCATGATTATAATATGTAGGGTAGGCTACAAATGTAGGCTGAATGATAAAGCAGAGTACTGAAAAACAAAGCTAAATATTTGGAGTTGACATTCTTTTACTGATCCGGCCCACCTGAGAACAGAAAGTCTGGATCCGGCCCCAGAGTCAAACTGAGTTTGACATGCCTGTTCTAGGATGATGTTCACCATCGTGTAGTAACATGTCTGTAAAAAGTAGTTCCAGGATGATGTTCACCATGGTGTAGTAACACGTCTGTAAAAAGTAGTTCCAGGGTGATGTTCACCATGGTGTAGTAACACGTCTGTACAAAGTAGTTCCAGGGTGATGTTTACTATGGTGTAGTAACACGTCTGTAAAAAGTAGTTCCAGGGTGATGTTCACCATGGTGTAGTAACACGTCTGTAAAAAGTAATTCCAGGGTGATGTTTACTATGGTGTAGTAACACGTCTGTAAAAAGTAGTTCCAGGGTGATGTTCCATCGTGTATCATCTCCTTTTCTTTCAACAACTGTCTGTAAATGAAGTGAGGAGACCAGTTCTGGAGTTTTAGGAGAGGAATGTTGTCCCACTCTGGTCTGATACAGGATTTTCGCTGCTCAACAGTCCTGGACCTGGTACCTGAATTTCTGCTTCCATGATGCTCCAGATGTTTTCTACTGGTGAAAGATCTGGACTGCAGGCAGACCAGTTCAGCAGCTGGACTCTCCTCCTGTTTCCAGCCATCCTGCTGTGATGGATGCAAAATGTGGTCCAGCATGGTCTTGCTGAAATCTGCAAGGCCTTCCCTGAAGGGATGTTGTCTGGATGGGATTTGTACCTTTACTTTTCCAGCCTTTAGTTGCTCCTGTTGCAAATTTTGCAGACATGTTATTGCATTAAAATTCACAATGAGCTCAAATTTTCCATGAATTTGTAAAATGTCTCAGGCTACATCTACACTAAGCGGTATTAACTCCCCATTTTATCTGCATCTATACTGTCATTTAAGAATTGTTTAAGGCGCAAAACAAGCAAAATACTGACCGTCCATTGGCACATACATCAGCGTGTACACAGGAAGTTCATTTCCAGGGTTCCCACTCTTTTTCCACTTATCTTCCAGGACTTTTTCAGGACTTCTTGCTGCTACAGTACGAGTCAATTTATCACAACATAGTAAATAATAAATTCCACCCCAAGCCTTAGTTTCTACAATTGTACAATATGTATTTTGTACAGCAATGAAGCAGAGACAAAGCGGAGACAAAGCGGAGACAAAGCAGCGACGAAGGGGAACGACGTGGAAACAACGTGGAAACGACGTGGAAACGAAGCGGCAACGAAGCGGCGACGAAGCGGAGACTAAGCGCCGACGAAGCGGAGACAAAGCGGAGACAAAGCAGCGACGAAGGGGAACGACGTGGAAACGACGTGGAAACGAAGCGGCGACGAAGCGGAGACTAAGCGCCGACGAAGCGGAGACAAAGCGGAGACAAAGCAGCGACGAAGGGGAACGACGTGGAAACGACGTGGAAACGAAGCGGCAACGAAGCGGCGACAAAGCGGAGACTAAGCGCCGACGAAGCGGAGACAAAGCGGAGACAAAGCAGCGACGAAGGGGAACGACGTGGAAACAAAGCGGCAACGAAGCGGCGACGAAGCGGAGACAAAGCGGAGACGAAGCGCCGACGAAACGCCGACGAAGCGGAGACAAAGCGGAGACAAAGCGGAGACAAAGCGGCGACGAAGCGGAGATGACGCAGAGACGAAGCGAAGACGAAGCGGAGACGAAGCGGCGATGAAGCAACGACGAAGCGGAGATGACGCAGAGACGAAGTGGAAACGAAGCAGAGACAAAGCGGAGACGAAGTGGCGACAAACCAGGGCTAGAAAAATGTTCCATCATTTTCTAGGTTTTCCAGGACACGTGGGAACCCATATTTCTCAGAATAGCAAAGCAATGCTGCAAAGAGAAAAAATTTTTTTTTTTTGTTTGGAGTGACGATGAGGTGTTGTTGTTGCTAAGAGTAATAAATGATGAAACTCGACTGGGAGTCCAGTTGTTTAGGCTACTTTCCTGTGGTGGGCTTTGCTAATTGCTATCAGTCTGAGGTGGGTTTTGCTGTGGTCACTTCCTGTCGTATAGCGAAGTTATCCATACTTGGATGTTTACCCATCGGCTTAGGATCCACATGTCCCCCCTTAACCAGCTAAAAATAAACGTGAACAAAGGCCCCTTAAAGACACACAACGGAACTTTCAGCAGTTTTCTCAGTGACGCGCCCCCTATCGGCGGCTAAACTAGCATCCATCTTGTTCGTACCTGTACTGTAAGCTCACTCCAGCCAGTAAAAGACAGTCTTATCTTGACTCTTGTTCTGTCCCTTCCTCTGTTTCTTTTCCTCTCTTCCTCCGGTGATGTTTCCTTGCGTTTCTTTACC
The DNA here is from genome assembly GCA_023101725.1 of Atherinomorus stipes. Lineage (NCBI taxonomy): Eukaryota > Metazoa > Chordata > Actinopteri > Atheriniformes > Atherinidae > Atherinomorus > Atherinomorus stipes. Next base: position 34,311 of record JALJCO010011283.1, on the reverse strand, counting down.
GAATTCGACATGATGCGCATTCAAAACACCCGCGATGTTGATCCCTGGTTTACATCCGGTTGCTAGTGAGTGACGCGGTGCTGCAACCAATAGTTGGCTGCAACGTCACGGTCGCGTCCCGGATGGGAATCTTACATAGTGCTGTTTCTGAGCCCCGGGACGCCTCTGGGCACTGACAGCTCGAAAATGAGCATAATGAATGTTGGTGTGACATCAAAACGAGTCAGAAACACAGATTTTTAAGGTCTAAAAGTTACGTTGTGTGTCTTTAAATGCTGGGTGAATGTGGAAAATAGGGGGTATCGTGCACGTTTAAGCACTTACTGTAGACGTGGCCTCAGTTTCATGATCTGATAAGTTATTGGATAAGGTCTATTTTAATAAAAGATGGGTAGCCCCGCATTTTGTTTTTATTCATGTTTTACACAGCATCCTAACGTTTTTAGAACCGGGATTGTGCCACTACACACCTCTATTTTACTGCTATAACAGTACTGTATAGTTTAAGACTTGTATAAAACTAGTTTTCCTCTCCACTGTCTCCTCATGCTGCTCAGGGGGACAAGGGACTGAATTGAAGAGATTTGATGCAGTCCACTGGTTTCCTTGGCACAGGCAATATTTTCTGAATTGGCTTCTATGAACACAGTTATAAACTGGACTAATTTGGAATTGTTTCAATTGGATCACAATGAATTGGCTTGAATTGGGTGTCTGTAAAAGTACTTTGAGATGTCTTTGTGGTGAATTGGCATGATAGAAATAAAACTGAATTGAGTTGTGTTTTATAAAGTAATTTTTCTGTTCTGCCTATTGAGAAAGAGTCAAATAGGAGTATTTTCCGTCAGCCAACCAACCAAAGGACACTGGACATAACACCTAAGCATGTCTACCAAGAAACCATTTTACACTGAAACTATGATGCTGATAAACTTAGAAAACCACAGAGCATTACACTCTTTAAAATGCTGCTGTCTTCCTACTCAGCGCAGCCATGATGAAAGGACATCAGGAAACCACTGAAACACTCAAGCAGCTCTCACCCAGCAAAATGCATCTAGGCACCAACAGAAAGTGGAGATGCTTTGGAAGATAGTGCAGTCACATCCAAGAGGCAGATGGTCAGCCATATTATTATCATTATTCATTATGTATACTATCATCCTTTTTCAAACTGTGCCTGTCGGGCATCTCCTTGGACATGTTAGTGAGTTCAATGCTGACACTGATGACAAATCTGAGCGTGTGGAGCTGAAACTGTCCTGACATCTGAACATTTCACAGCCCTCAAAGTCCATTTCAGTCAAATAACAAGCAACTCACAACAGTCTGATTGTTTATGCCCAAAGATACACATCTGTCTCACTTCTCTCAGTTCTCATTAGCACCACAGAAACACGATTGAAAATTGTTCAAATCAAAATCTTTTTTTGCTAATTCCTGTCAAAATGGATCAATGACTTGGTTGTGATTTACATTAGCGTAAACTGATGGATACAGAAATGCGGCAGCATGTCAGCCATCTCGTATGATGAAGCTACAGACTGAAACAGGACAGACAATGCTGAAGTAAAGAGGAGAGAAAAGGTGATTAGGGCTGCACGATATACTGATATGATATCGGAATATGATATTTACATGAGAGAGATATGATATTTACACATATCGTTATATCGCGGTATTAGTTGTGCAAATTGTTTTGCTTTATGTCTTCGTAATGACTCGGCTGCACCTTGACTGACTGCAAAGGGGTCCCCTGATTATTTAATAAGGGTGGGAGAAAATATCGATACACTGAAATATCGCGATATTTTCATAAGCAGATACCATATCTATATTTAAAAACGCAATATTGATCTATTTTATTGATGAAATCTTGCGAGATATAATTGTTTTGTTACAAAATCTCATGAGATTACACGAAATACCGTGAGATTTCAAAACAGAATGATATAATCTCACGTTATTTCCTGAGATGTCATGAGATTTTGTAACAAAACAATGATATCTCACGAGATTTTAGTCATAAAATAGAACGATACTGTGTTTTTAAATATAGATATGATATCGGCACATGAAAATACACACTCAAAAATAGAGGTATGAGACAGGAACATTTCTGTACCTGTAGGTATATTTTTTACAAATGTTCTCTCAAAAGTACAATATTGGTCTTTGAGGCCAGAAGTACTTATATACTATGAAAACGGGTCCAAAGTAATATAAAATACAAATTTGTACCATTTCAACCCTAAGGGTACCTGCAGCATTGAAAAATGTGCGTCGCTTGTACAATAATTATAAATAGCAGTCATTCTAAACAGTCATATAATTATAGTCATTATATTATGATTTTCATAATAATCATAGTAATAATTATAATTATAAATGTGTTTGGCCTAATATTTATATAATAATTATTCATTGATTATTAGCATCTGTGATTGTTGTCATAATCTCCATTTTATTGACTTTTATTCATCATTTTTAATTGGTTCAATTGTACTTTATTAACTCAAACAGCTTGATAAGGTACAAAAATGGACCAGGACCGAAGGGTACAGAAATGTCTTTCAAAAAGGAACACCCCCAGCAACAAGCTTTGTACCCTTTACGTACAAATTGGTACCTTTATTTTTGAGTGTGTATCGCAATATTTCAGCGCATCAATATTTTTTGCCACCCCTATTATTTAAACTGTCTGGAAGACAATCCTCCCCAAGACTTTTACAAAGAAATCATAAAAAGAAACAGCCAACTATCTTTAATTACTTCAATTTCACAAACATTTCTAACCGGTGTTCTGTCAGTTCCATCACTACAGTGGAGCGACACCTTTACGCTAAACATGTTTCAATATTAAAAAACAGGTGTTTGATATGAAATTAAACTTTCAGACAAATAAGGGTAAAAATTACGGTAATTATCATATATTGTCATCTAAAATAAATATATCGTGATATGATATTTGGCTGCACAGTGGCGTGGTGGTTAGCACCGCAGCCTCACAGTAAGAAGGTCGCTGGTTCCATTCCCGGCTGGGGAGGGGGGTCGAACAATTCCAACCGTGGCCTTCCTGTGTGGAGTTTGCATGTTCTCCCCGTGTATGCGTGGGTTCTCTCCGGGTACTGCGGCTTCCTCCCACCGTCCACAGACATGCATGTTAGGTTAATTGATCACTCTAAATTGTCCCTAGGAATGAATGTGAGTGTGAATGGTTGTCTGTCTCTCTGTGTTGGCCCTGTGACAGACTGGCGACCTGTCCAGGGTGTACCCTGTCTCTCGCCTGATAATAGCTGGGATAGGCTCCAGCAACCCCCGCGACCATGAACTGGATAAGCGGTACAGGAAATGACTGATGATGATGATGAATGATATTTGGTCCATATTGCCCAGCCCTACATGAATTGATGAGTGTTTCTGACAGCATATACTTGGAGAGGATGATAAAATCCATGCAAGCACAGCACATTATCTAAACTTCTCTATTCTATACGTGAACATGCAACCAGTTGTACAAAAATGGAATATTAGCTTGTTTTATCACAACTATGAAGCCACCCACTGTTGTTGATCAATCAAATCAATACTCCTGTCCCTTCATCTGTAATCACACCTGCCACTGGCAGAAAAACTGAGGCAAAGCACAGATGCAAAGATTTTCCAACAGCAAGCTGGTGTGATTACTCACAGCTGACTCCCCACAGGCACCTCAGCTACATCTGAATGAGTTAATGCTGCATGCATTCACTGATTTCAGCTTCAGTTAAAGCTGTTCGTATACACAGACTGATGAGCAGAGCTAGGAAAGAAATCAGAGTAAAGTAGTCCGAGGAATGAGGAAGTATGTGATGAGGAACTGTGCTACAGAAGGTAAAAAGTCAAGCTGAGCAGTTTTCCAGGTGTTTTAATTGAGGGTAGACCGATACATCGGCTGGACGATATTTTAGGCTGATATTTGAGGTTTTCTTCTGGTATCGGCATCGGCTGATACATCAGGTGTGTTTGCTGATACCCCAGCTTGGCATAATTTACAGACAGGCATCTATACAGGCACCGAGTTCATATACAGCAGGTTTATTATATATATATATATATATATATATATATATACACACACACAGTACTGTACACAGAAACACATCCTTACAGACCTGCATGCCTACCAACATTCATATCCACGTGCATTCAATATAAAATCATTCCTAATAAGCTCTTGGTACTTGGAGGTGATGCAAACAAACAAAAAACTTGATTGAATGAACTTTAACATGACTGTAATGTGACAGCACTTGAACTGTCCATCCAGTCATTACTGAACCCTGAAAAACGTTTTGTTCAACCTCAAAAGAAGTTGTTTCTCAAAATGGTGAGAACTCAGTCTCACTCTTCTTGGGCTGAAGACCAGACCAACGATGCTAAACAGCCGTTCACCTGCTGCTGAGGCAGGTGATGGCGTGTTTATCTTCAGAGACGGCTGCACAAGGCTGCTACTAGCTGCTCGTCCCACTACAACAAAACAAAGATTGTACATTGGCGATTACGTTCCTTCTTATTTTGTAACGAGTAACTAAGATGCTCAGGTAAATGTAATGGAGTAAAAGTATTGATTTTTCTTGGAAAATGTAGTGAAGTAAAAGTAGAAGTCATCAGAAATAGAAGTAGTAAAGTAAAGTACAAATATAAAAAAATACTACTTAAGTAAAGTAACTAAGTATTTTTACTTAGTTACTATACAACACTGACTTTTAAAGAAAAGAAAAAAGAGAAAAAAAGACCCACAACGGAACTTATTCTCGGAACGAGTCAGAAACACCGATTTTTAAGGTCTAAATGTTATGTTGTGTCTTTAATAGAGATGATACGTATTCAAATATCTCAGGAAGCTATCAGCCCATGGTGATGAAGATGACGATGATGATGGACACCTCTATCAATGGTCAGAGTCAGGAGAATCCGGGGATAGTCTCCACATCCACCTTAGAAACACCATGAGGATCCAGAAAGAGGTGAAGCCCAGCATAGCAGCATAGGTGATACTTCACTATAAACCCTCTTCATCTCCATGGCAACCAGCAGAACCTTCCTGATTCGTTTCAAACAAAGGCAGAGTCATAGGAGAACACAGCAAAGTTTTTAGAGCTGGAATAAAGACAGCAAAAGTAAGAGCTGATTTCTGATTGGCTGCTAGCTTCTGTCCCACTGTGATGAGACAGACGTCTCCGTAACCAGCAGAGTCTCCGCAAGAAACGACCAGAAGCTGTAAAGTGGACGTTCTCGTGATTTTCTTACATCCCCATACAATTGTTGGGGTCTGAACTATGTTCCGTTTGGATGCTGATGCTTGGTTGAGTCTTTTAGCTGAGTTTCTTTCTCCCATCATGTTGCTATGCTACATGTTAGCATCTATGCTTCCTGGTGCCTGCAGGCATCTTCTGGACTGGAGGATCAGACCCTGCGGTACTGAATGGTACTGGATGCTTTCAGTGTTGTTGAACATATTAATCTATTTATCTTTATTGCTTGTTTCAGCAGTTTATGTAAAACATTTCATCGTGTTTTTGCGGCTGTCTCTTAACCAAACTCTATAAAGTTGTACATTTTCTGTACTTTAAATGTAATCTTCCATCACACAAAAACATTAGATGTAATGTTCTACATAATCATACATTATGGAAGATAACACGGTTTATAATGCATGCATCTACACATGAAACTATAATCTGCAGTCTACTCCATGAACTGCTGTCAACTGTCCACTGTAACACGTTATATTGGGAAATATCTCTGAATTAACTTCTGGTCTGGGCTCAGTCCAGCGTGTCCTTACAGGCTGGAGACGGCCCTGTTTGGGATTATAAACCGCTTTAGCTTCAGAAACACATCTCACTGCTGCTCCAGAGGATGTTGCATCAATTCTTGCAATCAAAGGTGCTGAAAACTAAACAAGAAGGCTCAGGAGAGGTCATCACAGTGACCAGCACATTACCAGCGCAAGGTCTTCCCTCCTGACAGGGTCCTCACATTCAAAATGGATGTGCACATTAAGTCAGCTGAGTGACATGAAATAATAATGACAGGAGTTAATATTATATGAACAGACACGTGTTAGTGGAGCAAGACTGAGATAAAAAAAAAAAAGATTGTGACCACCATGATCTACCTCAAAAGTACACCTTCTGCCTAAATTATCTTTATGGAACAAACATGACTAGAAAACAGCTTCAGGATCCATTAAAATTCTGAGAGCTGAGCTGGAGGAGAAACAAAGGAGAAATAAAACAAAGATATAAGCAGAAAAAACAAATAAATTTGTAAATAGCATAAAACATGATAACACAGAAGTGGATACAGCCTGCTGCCTGCACACAGAGTGTGTCCTACAGGCCCAGTGACCTACTGGGGAGTTCTGGGGGTCTGAGCACAAAGACAAAGGGTGACAGGTAGCTCTTTGTGTGCACTCAACAAACAATGCAACGTGAGCATGCAGTGTTTTATCTAAGCATGACGACTCCCACCGTCATAAGCAATTCTGTTTCTTCTATTTCTGGTTTGGAGCTCATGGTGTATGCATCAGCGGAGATGGGGGGGTTCAGATCTTCCAGCTCTGAGTCCTGCTCGCAACTTAACGGAGGTGTCGCTCACATCCGCGTTTGTCCTTCATGGTGTGTGCTGTCATTTGGGATTCAGGGGGGGAAATGTTGGGTGGTGGTTGTTCAGAGATGAATTTAGGGGACAGTGTTGAGAACAAAATGAGCGGAGCGTGTCACGCGCATCCTGCAGGCTGAGACCGGAGCGGAACCGCATCTCTCCGACAAGCCGAACACCGACAAAGCCTCAACAACATCCCCACAGTTTCATGGCAGAAACGCTCACCTCTAGAAATATCCACAATGTCAAGGCGACACCGGCCAGGGGGGTCCTCATCTCCGCCGGGAGGAGAGCGCGAGCCGGGCTCCGCTTCTGGAGAAGAGAAAGACGCGACGCTCCTTTATCACGATGCCGCTTTCATCCCGCAACCGGAGACAATGGCAGCTCCAGCCGGTCTCAGAAGGAATCCTGCGCGTGACAGGATCGATGGAGAGGATGGATGGAAGCAACCCGAGTGTCAGACGGACGGACGGACGCCCACACGCGGAGATTAACGGTGCAGCGGGAGCCCGCATTACCCTGTGATGTTGCCTCATTCCACGCCCCTTTCCCCCGCTCCCCGCCGCCCTCCATCCAAGCTCACACACGCGCACACACATCCACACAACCCTGTCCACCCAGTCAATCATCCATATTTCAGACTCTGTTAACTATCACAGCCTGTGCTGACGTCACCTTAACTAGTCCCATTATAATAATGATTTAAACTAAACTATTGTCTTTGAGAAAAAACAAACAAACAAACAAAAAACATAATCGCCTCGTTTCACCCAACTCAGCTGATCTGGTAAAGGAAGATTTATTTGGAGAAGCTTTTGACATTTGGGGTCAAATTGAGCCTATTTGTCTACTCCGATAGGGGGCGTCATCGAAATTTAATGCGGAACCGGGGGGGGGTTGGGGAGGGTGGGGACGTGGCCCACCACCACAATCTGCTTGCCTTCCTCCTGGTGCCACTTTAAAGGTTAAATATGTAACATTTCTATTAAAAGCTATATTTAACAAAAAAAAAACCAAACAAACAAAAAACTCCACAGGTCGTTTGGGGGGGGGTACAGAATGAAAGTACAACATTTCGTAGAAAAATTATATTTAGCCTAAAAATAATTATAAAATAAATTTTTACGGGTTCAATAATGGCATTATATTTACGTTTGTAAGCCAATACACGCTGCTATTGCGGGTTGCCAAATACGATCTCTGTGTGGAAACAATATTTTGGGCCCAGTCAGGCTGGTACAGGGGAAAACCGTAGAGAAGTGGAGAGTGAAGCAGCTGCTTCAGAGCCCTGGGCCCAGTATTTCAAAAATTTGAATCCAGATCAAAATGATCTGGATTTCCAAATCCCTGGATTCAGGTCCACGGATCTCAGATTGATATCTGGATATTTCAAAACTTTGGTGGATTGGATCAAAATGATCCTGATCCTGTTAGATGGAGATTTACAAATCCGTCCCTCCCACTGGATCATTGACAGGAAACAGGAAATGATGACATAAAGGACTTGTCATGAGCGTGTGTCTGATCAATATGATCATGTATCAGTCAACGCTGACGCTAAATCATCACTGCAAACAGAGAAACAACTCTGGCAGTCAAATTTCTTTTTCTTCTTTAACTCAGACGTTTGTTTAGCTACAGAGAAGCTGTAGTTGAGAAACAGAGCGGTCTGTAAGTAGGCTACTTTTAACATTTCCATACCAATAAAGATGTTTAATAAATGATTTTAATAACCAAGACACAAATCAAGGAAGCTCAATAATAAAAGTGTTTTGTTATTTGGCAACAACACTGTAAATTGTAATATTGGTTTTAATAGAATCTATCTAGTAGGCAGAACTTAATTTTAACGTAGTTGTTAGTAATACTTATTCTAAATAAGTTGTAAGAACTTTGGAGGGCAACATGTTAGATAACTTAATTTACTTAAGTTGAAACAGCTTAATTAAAATGAGTTAGGGGTGGTGAGGGAGCAGGTTTCCCACAATGCAGTTCACTTTTTTTTTTTTAACAATAAATTGGAGATCATTCACAAATGAGGGATTTATAAATGATGTTGGTAGTGTCATGTGACTGCTCTCAACTTGTTTGTTTATTCCTGTATGTAACACTGACTATCCAGCAGCTGCTGCACCACGACAGAGAAGTATGTGGCCTGACAATAGTTGTAGCTAAAACCCACCTACACTAAGATCTTGCTACATAGTAAGAATAGTATTGAATTCATCGCTTACTTTAAGTAAGATCAACTTGAAAGCGTCATGTTGGTAAAAATTAAAGTAATGTGAAACATCTCATCTAAATTCTATGAAATTAATCACATAACATTTGTTACCCAGCATCATTCACTTACAGTTTAATCAAATTTATTAAGTTCATTAAAGTTCTACAAACTTAAACCATTTTAGTTTGTTCTACTTAATCACTCCTATTCCAGTTTACTTTATTTTTTTGAGGCAGAGTTTGCATATTTTTTTTAAGTAAAGCCAACTTATTAGAATTTACAGTAAAGAAGTGCAGAAATGAAAATCTTGAGTAAAAGAAACTATTGAGAGTATTGAGCACACTCAGCAACAGAATGTCCTCTGAAAGGGACGGACTCACTCAGCTCAGAAAGAAGATGTGAAGGTAAAGATTAAGATGCTTGACACGCAGTTAAACTAATAAATTTATGTGAAAATGAAACATGGTTATCAATTATTCATGCAAACATTTTTATTTATGGAGCGTCAACATGTTTACTTTGTGACAGAAATTTTACTTTTCAGGATTCGTCTGTAACTGTCACTAAATTCTGAGCTATGTGCAGATTTTGTTTACTTATTTTAGATGATGGACTGCAATTACAGCTACGTTCAGATTTAGGGAAATATTGTAGATGTGTCGTTTGTCACACCAGCATCCTTTCATTCCTGTTGTAGTGATGTGAAATGATGTTTGCGGGTCACCACTAAGGGGCGCTGTTCATTGTGATTGTGATGTCAGAAAGTGAAGAAGAAGAGAACATTTGGCTTTTGTAGATAGCAGAAAGCGGCAGCAACGAATAAATGAATGCACCAGGCAGAGCAATAAAAGTTCTGAAATATACAGCGGTGTTGGGACATTTTCTTGTGCGTTCAGCCAAAACAACGTGCCGCAACATTTCCTCTTTAATGACATGGAGGCGTTTGTCTGGATGATAACGGTATAAGAGACAAAAGACCGCTTTCCAGAACAAGTTTGAAAGGGTTGGAACTGTATTATTGCCTAAAGCGCTTTGAGTGGTCCACATAGTGAGTAATTTAGCGCATCGCTGGAACAAAAAATGTTGTGCATGGGTGAAGTTTCAAATGTGGTTACACTCTTCAAATCTTAAAAGTGAAAAACAGGTCTCACGCAAAAATAATTTACTTAGCAGAAACAACAGCACTATGTTTGTTGTAAATTTGGCTCCATCACGATGCGTATGAAACATTTCATTTTTAAAAATATATCATATTATTTCTTCAGTATGAAAGGAGTAGATTTATGTAACGGATTTAGAGTGAAAGATGTGTAGTTCGTGACTGCAGCTGCCAACCTCATTGTTTTCCACCTCAAGATCCTCCTCAAATCCACCTCTGAGGTGGGATTATTTTAATCCCCATTTTCAGGATCAAAATGATCCAGATTTGGGCCCAAACTTTTGAAATACCCGAAAGAGCAAAAAATCTGGATTGAAGGCAGGATTGGATTTACAGATCTGGATTTAAATCTTCAGGATTAAATCTCGTTTGAAATACCCAATTTCTGATCAGATCTGGAAAAAATCCAATCCACCTAATCCTGGTGGATTATTTTTTGAAATACTGGGCCCTGGAGATATTATCTGTTTCTGAGGAGGAGTGACCTGAGAAGAGCAAAACCTGGAGTAAATTTAGGGGAAGACTTCACTAAATGGACCCACATAAACGTTTTCCATGGAGTCAAAACCCGGAAATGGCGACTTTCCTCCTGGATCAGTAAGCTAGCTTGTTTGCTAACGTGGCTAAGGTTAGCTGTCAGTTATAAACTCCTCTGCGTTACTTGTTGGACATGCTGCAGACTGCTGGTCACTTGCGTATCGGCAGCGAGCCTGGCATCCCAGCGGCTGGAGTTGTTTTTTCTGCCGTTGCAACTACAACCTAGACACACGTGATATCACTGTTCTGTCCGTGTTCCATATTCAACCTTTAAGTCTCGACAGCCTCATAAATATTCAGAGAAAACTGACTTTACCTGAGTAAAACTAGCATGTCGCAGCAGGTAATGTTCTGTTGTCGTTCGTCATCACCATGTTCTAGTGTTGCCCAGATTGGTTTTAAAGGGATTCCACACCCACTGAATGATGGTCCCTCACCCTCATGCTGAGCAAGACTCTGGAGCACTTTTCGAATTTTTTTAAATGCAGCTGGAGATCTGGGGGGTTTCTTTATCCGCCGACTTTCATATAATGCTGGTGACTGGTGCTCGAAACAAAAAGGTCCATAAAAGTCCACAAAAACTTGTCAGTATTCCTCCATAATGCTTGTCCAATGTAATCCAAGTGTCCTGAGTGGGTAGCATCCAGAATTTACTGGAAATGACATCATTTAGTATATTTGTTAGAGCCTAAACGGTAGAACATCGCACTTCCCCGATGCACATCCATTCCAGTTCATGACACTACAGAAACCCTTTAAGGTACTTGGAGACATTACAGGAGGTATATGAGAAAAAAAGGAAAACTTTTATCTTTCTTTTTATCTTTCTAATATGGAATTATATTTGTGTCTTTATTAAATTCAAGAAAAGAAGTAATCTGAAAGGGAGAAAAATTTGAAAGGAAAATAAATATGAGAGAACAAACTTTCATGTAGTAAAGTAAAAACTGATGGTATTTGAGATTGAAGAAAAGGTTTTAAGAGAAATTACTTTGTCACAGAATATATAAAAGATTATTTTACATTTTAAAAATGATTTCCAAAGAAAAAAAGCTTTCTCAAAAATATTTCTTTACTAGGGCTGTGTTTAAAAAAAAATCGATTTTCCGATTCTGAATCGATTCTCATATTAATTTCCAAAGATCGATTCATATGTCCAAAGATCGATTATTCTTATCTTTTTTTAAAATGACCATTTAACCCTTCAGCTATACTGCCCCCGGTTAAGTGCAGTGGCTCAGCCGCTTCGCTAGGGGGAGATAGTGAGCTGGACAGAGTGTAGGAGTACTGAAGCTAGTGCAGTGCCAGAAGAAGACTAAGTGAAGCTGGTACAAGTAGTTTCTAAAAATTAAGTTTAAACAGAGCAGAGAAAACATCTGCCTGTAAGTACTTTAATAAAGACAGTTAATGTTCATGATCGAGGTGAAATTGATACTTTGTATTTTGTATGTTATCTTTGAAGTTACGACGTAGATGCTAATTCCGTTAGCATGTCAACGGCATTTTCCATTAATAGTTAGCATCGAGCTAGCGGGTTAGTCGCTTGTCGTTTTAAATTTTAAATGCTGACTTACTGTGTATTTTGCCTCACTGAATCATAATTTTGTGAATTTTTATTATTTGTTTCCTGTTATTTGAATTACTGTTGAGAATGTAGTCTTTTTTAAATTGGAGGGTGTGAATAATTTTGTGGATGACTGTATCTGGGGAGAGGGTTTGGTTTGGTTTGGTCAAATCAGCCACCATTAACTACATTACTTCATTCATTCGTTCTAGAATATTAATATAATACTAGAATTAATATGTTGCATAACTACAGAGTTATGGAATTCGGGTTAAGGCAAAAATTTTTTTCAATACCAGCAAACCAAATTGAGATCGAATCGAGATCGAATCGAAATCGTATTGAATCGAATCGAAATCGGATTGGATCGAATCCGTGTATCATTCGTTCTTTCTATTTTTAATCCTAAATCAAAAATCCAAAAAATGAAATCGTGGTGAAACTATTTTGTTTTTTGTTTTTAATTGTAACACAAAAAAAGAAAAATGGCATGTTTTTTTATATTTTGATTTTAGAATCAGATCAAAAATACAGAATGGAATAACGGGACACAAGATTAAATTCGATTTTAATATTTTATTGTTCGGGGGTTTGGTGACCCGGAAACGAAACGGCTTTGCGCACGGTAGTTGTACTGGTTTACCCTATTACCATGGTGGCAGCTCACCCAAAAGTTTCTTTGTGAAAATGTATAACTGGAAAATCCTGCTTATTTTTTCGGTAGTCATGTCCTCTTCCTTTAGGGCAGAGTCCTAAAGGGGTCCCTGGTCCTCAGGTCCTCAGGGACCCCTGCCCAATGGCGCGGGAAGGGGGGAGCTGTGGGTCTCTACTGTAAGTCGATTAGTCTCAACGTGTGGTTACCAAGCAAAGATCAGACCATTCTGCAATAGGAGGGACTGAATGTTTGATTTTTACACAATATTCATTTGTTCTTTAAATATTTCATGTTACAGATCTGTTAGCAGCAGAATAATTTTGTTACTATCAGTGCGGTATAAGGCAAAATGCGCCGGGCAGGCGGGTTTATACCGCAGTCTGCCGGTGAGTCGCGCGCGCTGACCACTCAGCCAAAGAGACGTCTCCAGAGACATGATGAAGGACCCTCAACTGTCACATCATCATCATTGTAGCTTCTTCCACTGATTTACAATATCAGTCTGTCAAGGTGGAAACAGTCTGACAGACATGAACACGCGTCTACCCCCGTGCGTAATGCTCCAGATGCGCTGGCGCTGCTGGAGGATTATTCAGATTTCCTCAGGAAAGAACGCGTTTTTAAGAACCATAATGTCCTGAATCATGAACCTGCGACCCCCTGAGGACCAGGGTTGGGAAACCCTGCTTTAAGGCGGATTTCCACCGGCTGCGGTGCGGTGTAGTTCCGACCTCTACAGAGCAGCAGCTCCCACCGCAACCGTGTCAGACACGGCGCGCCTGCGACTGCAGTTCGTGCTACCACCAGATAAATCTGATAAATCACATTTGCAGGATCACATGATAATGATCAAGGGGGCTGGATAAATGTCCAGTGGTGTGTGCGCGCAATAAATGTCCTACATAAAGTCACTTTTCCCTTCATTGTCCAACTTAAACCAGCTGACGCGTTTCATTCATAATATATGATCATTTATTGTCGGCTACAGCTTCACATCTTTACATTTTTAACAATTTACTTACCATGCATAATCTATCCCAATAATTGATCATGCCATCACTTTCTTGCTTTCTTCGCTGAATACTCAGTCTTTATAATCCAGTTTGAATGTAGGCTTATTACATTTCTAATGAATAGGCTATAGTGCAAACCTGCACAGTCCGTTACGTGCGCAAATAATTTTTTAATAAGGTTAGTCTCAACTTTAAAAAGCTTCGCTTACCCGATGCCACCGTTACAGGAAGAGTTAAAATCCTGAGTGCAATCTCACAGTTCCTTCAATCTGTGTGAGCTAACAAATTATTTTCAAATCACACATCAAAGTTGGAGATCTTGATTAGTCTTTTTCCTTTATGTAAATCCACCGTGATTGTATTTTTTTAGTTGTTTTATGTGACCAACACAGAAAGACGAAAATCGAATGTGATTAATGTATTTATTAAAAAGAAAAAAAGCACACAGACAGCAGTAATGCGGGCGCGAGGTCCATGTGCAGGTCGCACAGTCCATGCTTGACTTCTAACTCTCCACGGCTGATAGGACTTGAGGCTCCCAGCTGCTGGTCAGATTGCGGATGGCTGGAATGTTTGCTAACGCCTTACAAAACTTCTGGGTCACCAAACCCACGAACAATAAAATATTAAAATCGAATTTAGTTCTTTGTCCCGTTATTCCATTCTGTATTTTTGATCTTATTCTGAAATTAAAATATAAAAAAACATGCCATTTTTCTTTTTCGTGTTATAATTAAAAACAAAAAACAAAATAGTTCCACCACGATTTCATTTTTTGATTTTTGATTTAGGATTAAAAATAGAAAGAACGAATGATACACGGATTGGATCGGACAGATCAAAAATAATCGATTCAAAACCATAAGAATCGGAATTGAATCGATTCTTGAAATCTGAATCGATACCCAGCCCTAATACTGTACCTTTGAATAATTCATGAAACTCCTGCTGCACAAGATCATTATATAATTGGTAGATAACACAGCATGCAATACCAATTAATCTCAGTTATTAAAGCTGTTAAAGTCTGTATACAAGTTATGCTGTAAGAGTGATACATTATGAGCATTTTTCACAACCACACTCAGAAGGGGACATTTCCCATGCCCCAAACGCATGCCGTCCCCACATTGTACCTCACTGAAAGATGGCGTCTGGAAGCAATGCTGCTGGCATGAACAATTGGGTATGTTAAATTTATACGATCTACAGAAGAGGCAGGATTAAAGCCAGAGTTGGTAATCCTGCTCAGAAACACTTTTTGTCATACTGGGTGAAACGGTCCTTCCATCCTGACAGTATCAATACATGATGTATTCATAAAAAGGAAGGGAAAAAAAGTCAGACCTCTGTGAGAGCTGCTGGTCTGTAAAAACTCTGACCAACCCCTACCATTCACACCGAAAGGCAGGAATTGGTAATTCACAACGTATAGAAAGAACTAATCAATGCCTTTATGGCTCTTCTCTGTCCCTCTCCTCTCACCGTCCCCCACCTGGTCCCCACGTGACCCACTATGTGCGCCGTTCACTGTAAACAAATACAGCTAACGAACTGCTAACTGCTGCTGCACCAGAAAAGCAAAAAAACACAAAACAACAAGGATTAAGTCTCAGAGGCGTTGACGTTTGCAGTGTCTTTTAGAAACGTGGTTTGTCAGCTGTTTAGTATCAAGCTAACAAGCTATCCACTCAGCTGTTATCGTTAACCTGCTCGTAAAACGTCGGCACACACGTCCCTGTGTGGTTTCAGGCACTGCTCTTTTTTTTTTTTTTCAAATGTAGCTTGCTCAAACCGTTTTTCCAACATTGCCAACCCTAGCTTTCAGAAATGAGACTCGCCAGTGACGTGACTGGCGCTGCAGGCAACTGCAGCCACCGACCAAGCTGGCATGGGAGCGTGCACAAACTGATGCTGTAATGTTGTTAACTACGCTGATAAAGTGTTTTTCTTCGTAGTGCCACTTTTTAATCTTTCAGTTGATCTGGATCGTTTGCTGATGGCAGAAGAATGAATCAGCTATCGCTTACAGAGTTTGAATCCATCACAACCTTCTTCCTCTATCAAAGCTGTCGGGGACGCATATGCAGCGTCAATCGACGTCATATCCATAGGACTGCGCGGGAAATTTAGCCACCAAATGTGTATTATGCAGCACACAGCCTGTTCAAGGCAACGGAGAGAAACGTAGGTGTGCTCGTTCTTTTTGGTTTTTAACGCTTCATCACCCAGTAGTATTAAAAAGCTGGACATGCTTATTTATTCTTTCACAATTCCTGTCTGTAGTCCCTTTAAAGGGGACTTGTTATGCACTTAATTCCCAATCTGAAACATTTCTCTGATATCTGAATGACATGTCAGTCTTTGGTCAAATTGGCTCATAGTTTGAGCGCAGCAGCTCGTCTCTAACCTCCTAAAACAGCCTCTTCAGGCCTCTGTCTGATGAAATGGGTGGAGAGCTCAGGAGCAGCAGACTCCACCCATCACTCCACCCTGTCTTCTTGGAGGTGGGTCTTTGTTGAGGTGATTGACAGGTCAGGCTTCCATGGTGAAAACAGCTGATGGCAAAAACAAGAGACAGGAACAGGAGTTTCTGGAATCGGAGTGAGCGAGAAGCTGATCCTGAAGCAGCTGGAGCATGAAGAAAGTTAGTCTGACATGTACAGATGTTTGTTTCTAGTTCTAGAAAACATGCAGCAATCAGAACAAACAGACGATTATCTAAGACTTCATGAGCTTCTAAACCAAAGAGCAGGTGGAGGTGGACCTGGTCTGAAGCAGACCTGGACTGGATCCATTTATTCCTCTCATAATGTGTATTTTTCATCCACAGAGCAGATTATGGGCCTCCACATGTCAGAGGAACAGAGCAGCTACTTTCTTTATATGTAATTTATCACTTTAGTACAAATATTTGCATAATATTTTATAATTCCCTGTTTTATTTAAACAGTTCATGTCGTTATACAGTTCTGTTCTGAGGTGTACAGTGTAAAGAGGAATGGTGAGAGTACAGTCACTGGAGCACCACAAGGGACTGTACTCTCACCATTCCTCTTTACACTGTACACCTCAGACTTCCAGTACAACTCTGATCCTGTCATCTGCAGAAATATTCTGATGACTCTGCAGTTGTGGGGTGTATTAGTGATGGACAAGAAGCTGAGTACAGGGAACTTGTCAATCAGTTTGTGAAATGGTGCAGTAACAATCAGCTCATCTTAAATACCAGCAAGACTAAAGAGATGATTGTTGACTTCAGGAGGAGCAAGAATAAGCAGCATAGTCCTGTCTACATCCTGGAAGAGGAGGTGGAGGTGGTAGAGAACTACAAATACCTTGGAGTTCAGCTGGACAACAGACTCGATTGGAAATGCAACAGTGACTACATCTACAAGAAAGCTCAGAGCAGACTCTACTTCTTAAGGAAGCTAAGATCATTCAATGTCTGCACCAAGATGTTGCAGATCTTCTATAAGTCTGTTGTAGAAAGTGCAATTAGCTTTGCAGCCATCTGCTGGGGAAGCAGCATCAGAATCAGAGACTTGAAGAAACTAAACAAGCTGATCAAGAAAGCTGGTTCTGTGCTGGGGAGAACTCTGGAGCCGCTGGAGCTGATCGTTCAGAAAAGAATGCTGCACAAGCTGATGAAGATGATGGAGGACACTTCCCATCCTCTCCACAACACGGTGAAGAATCAACAGAGTGTGTTCAGTGGGAGGCTGCGTCAAGTTCGCTGTAGGACGGAGAGATACAGGAATTCATTCCTGCCAGCAACCATCACCCTAAAGAACAAGACTGACTGACTTTTTTGTTTATTAAAAAAAAAAAAAAAAAAAAAAAAAAGTGAGCTTTTACAATACTGAATTTCCCTTCGGGGATGAATAAAGTATTTTTCATTTCATTTCATTTCATTTCTAACGGTGAGAGAACAAACAGCTCAATACTTGGACCAACATTTTATTTTAAATGATGAACAAGAATAAAAACAGAACTTTGTGATCGACAACATCAACACTGCCCTGATGAAATAAACAATTATCTCCCAACTTCAAATACTTTTTTTCTTTTCACATTTCATCCCAGCAGATGGAGGATAAAACACGGTGGCAGTGACAGAAATGTTCTTCATCATTTACTATTCAACAGTACAATAATGTTCCAGGACCGCAGCAGTTCTGCTGCTGGAGCTTTCTAGAAGAACCTGAGAGGTTCTGTCCTCCAGGTCCAGGTCTGTCTGCAGGTCCATGATGCAGGAGGTGGATCTACCGGGTCCAGACTAGTCCTGGCTTGAACTTGGACATGAATCACCTCCAGCTTGTCCAGATGATCAGACTCTAGCAGCTCCACATCTGGGTGATGGATCATGGAAGATAAAACACAGAATAATCAGATCCAGGTCCTCCTCAGATCCAGGTCCTCAGATTCTCTCATCCAGAAATATCATCACATGCAAACTGCTCACATCATGTTGGAGGTTAATTTGGCTGCATGATGTCAGAATGAAGCTAAAACCCACAACAACCTTTACAGGTGAACATGATTTTATTTTCTCTAGAATTCTAAATGCACGTGTACAACTATTCAATGTTTATATTTGAACTAAAAACATGTTTTCTAACTAAATGATTAACTGCAAATAATTGAAATAAGTGTCTGAACCATCAATGGAGACTAAAGGTTCTGGTTGAATGACAGGTTTGACCTAAACAGTCCTCTTCATCATCCTCTTCAGATCCTGACATCATCAGACCAGGTTCACAAACAACCAGAATATTTAGTTCTCCTTCATGGTTCAGACACTTTTATGCTTCATCTTCTTAGAGAGCAGCATGTTGGAGAATAAACACTTGAACATGAAAAGTTGTACATCTGCACGCAAACGTTTTAGGTTGGCTTCACTTCATCTCAGGTCTGCAGGAGATGACCAGGGGTCTGACAGCCAGGTTGACTGCGGTAAAGTTGGTTTGTTGTTGGATGTTGGCTTGACATTCAGTAGGTACCGTCTGCCAATTACCTGAAAAAGTATGAATTTATTACCTACAAATATTCACTAAAAATCAACCAAATTACTTTTTACCATTCTGGTTGCTGTAGTACATCATATTTATTATCTCCTATCCACTACAGGTGAGATTTTTCTGATAAAGTATTTCATATGCCCATAGTATGCATTTATTACCTAAAAATATTCACTAAAAATCAACCAAATTACTTTTTACCATTCTGTTTTCTGTAGTAGATCATGTTCATTATCTCCTATCTACTACAGGTTAGATTATTTTGATAAAGTATTTTATATCCCCATAGTATGTAGTTATTTACTACAATTAAAACATCAGGCTCAAACAATCTATCACAAGTTTATTTACACAGGACACAATCCCAGTTGGCTGCCTTTGCTTTTTTCAGGTGCTATTCCTCCAGATTGAGACACTGCTCGTGGTACCACCCCCCACATGTGTCGCACTGTATCTGTTAGATTAAAAAAGCAAAGACAAAATCTTTATCACCTTGTGTGCTATTAATTTGAAATATGAAAAAGAGAATCATTTGCATCTGTAGGCAAGATAATGTTTTATTTTGTTTTTGACATGTTATGTCTGTTTGTGTATGACTGTTATCAATGTCATTGTCTGTTGCCCCATACTGTAAACGAACTTACCCACTGAGGGACAGTAAACTTTGAATGTTTTCATAGTGATTATCATAGTATATTGCGTATAGTGAATTACTTCGTTTAGAATATTTTCAAATACACTGTTCTGTAACTTGCACAGTTGTTGTGATCAAACACTGAAATAAAATTTGTTATTACTGACATATCTACACACTTGTTGGTACAGTAGTTGTGTAGGTATTGTAATACTCAGTAATTTACGGAGAAACCCATTTGGACACCAATAAACTGGAGGCAGAACACTTGCAAGTCAGAATATAATAAAGTGTATTTTTCCTAAGGTTAGAGAGAACAGCTATCCATTGCACCAGGGGTTAACAGCCTAGAAAGGAAGGAGAGCCACATACAGTGCACCCCCAGCTTGATTGGCACTGCAAACCACCAATTATCACTGCACACTTTCAGGTAAAAACACTAGTATGCACAGCACTTCACAGCAACCCATATAAGATTCTAACAGCACACGAAGAAACTAACCACACCTCTGCGCATTGATAAAGCAAGCTGTGTGCGCCGTTAACCCGCAGCGCACCCCTCCCCACAATCCTACAACTACTCCCCACCCGGCGGGCTAAACAGCTGTTACATAAACTACAACAACACATAAAACCAATCACATACACACTCCCATTCACACTAGATATAATTAAAAGAGTTACTTAACTCGCCCAGGATTTGAGACCCTCCCCTGGGGTCTGAGCTTAGGCGCTGGTCCGGCGTACCGACAGTCATTCAGAGAAACACCAGTCCAGCGCTGTGAGGCTCCTCCACAAACAACAGGAGAGCACCCTCTCTCTGGCGAGTGGTAAAGACGCGCTCCTAATTCCCCCCTCTAACTACCCCACACTGTACCTGCCTACCCAGAGACTCCCTCTGACCCCACTGACTATTCTTCGCCACCGGCAGCCCTACACAGCTACAATCGGCCCCCTCCCGAGAGATCGGACTCCCTGAGCGCTTACGGTTAGCCAGGCGGGGCAGTAGCCCTTTGACGCACACCAGGCTCCACTCACCAGGAACCCCTACTGACACGCTTTCAGCTCCTTTTCAAACCTCTCTCCTCACAGGTGATCTCACTCAGGTAATCACACAGGCTGCAACCTGCACACGCACACACACATTACACAGGTAATCACACAGGCTGCAACCTGCACACGCACACACACATTACAGTATGAAATAAGCTTATAAATTGTATTATAAATAATGCTCAACTCAGGTATACTGAAGGAGATTTCAAATCTATCTAATAAATTTATCAGTATTCTGATTCCTTAATTTTTCAAAATAATTGATTTAAAAAAAAAAAAGTTATTTTATATTCCTTGATTTTTAGTTAATCTGAGATGTATTCTCAAGAGATTTTTTCCATGAAATCTATGACACTTTCTAACAAAATTTTTGAAAAATTGAATAAACCTGAATCATTCAGTACTGCCAGTGCAAAGTTGGTCTTTTCCAGGGCCATGTCCTTCTTCGATGTCTCGAACGATATGGTTGGTATCGCAGGATATGCCTCCATCACTGCCTTCGCCATCTACACCAATATACAGAATTAAGAATGCCATCTTAGAAAGTGTTTTTGAAGTGTTGTTGTACAACTGGTGTTCTGTTTCATTCATCAATTACAATCTGTCTTTGTGACTTTAGTGAATTTACTTATTTTAGTTGAGCCAATTAAACAGTTATGACCTAAAGTTACTTATACTGTATGACTTCATTGTAATATTCATTAACAGTCTGTCCCATTATGTTTGATAAAGAAACAAGAGACCTAGAAAACTGATACTCTATCTTGTCACACACGGCCATTACCATGGTGACAATGACCCCACAGCTACTGCTGTCACGCTGCAGTGGATGAGCCATGGTTAGTGCTTTCCATCTGACTTTACCCCAGTCATTCTTGCCATGGACTATCATTCTCATCCTTATGTAATCTCTATGGAAAAAAACAAGTTTTAATCTAAAAACATGCAAATTTGTCAGTTTTTTAAAAAAAAGATTCAAATCAATAAAAATGCATCAAATAATTTCCTTAGTACACTGTGTTGTTGTGAGTTCTGTTTTGTACAGTCCTATTACCAATAAACCAGTGTACATTTCAAGTCCCTCATGTGTGCAAGTGCGGAAAATAATGACCTACTGTATTTTTTTTGCAGCATGTGCAGACTCTGCTTCCTCTGACTCATTTCCCAGAAGATCCAACAAAAACACAGCACTTATGGCAGGCAATACATACTTAAAATATATATATATATATATATGCTATTTCCCAAAAAATAGTACACAAAGGATTTCAGATCAGCAATGACTTAACAATCACTTACCAGCAACTTCCAGTGTACTCCTTTGACGTTGACAAATGAAAGGATGGCTTTGTAGTTGTTGAAGTCTGTCTGTAATGGAAATACAAACAAATGAAATAATTTTCCAAAGAAATGTTTGAGTTTTCTCTGTATAGAAATGCCATATTCTGATTCTTCATTACATTGCATAAACTAGAAAAGCAATCGGAGAGCGCAGACCTCTGCTAAGCAGCTGTCACAATGGTAATGAATCCTTCAAAAAAAATTCTAGGATCCATAAAGTGATCCGAATCACCACCAGATTGTACTGGGTTTGTCCTTGGGCTGAGGCAGACGGCTGATGGAAATTTCAGGGCAATCTCTCCGGCACTTTTTCAGTAAAGTTACTGACAAACAAACAAACCAACGCTACCGAAAACATTACCTCCTTGGCAGAAGTAACAACAATCTTTATTCTCTCATAATATTTTTAGAAAATTATCAGCTTTTTCATATAAAAAAAATTGGTCTGAACAGATGTTTTGCGATCAGGTTGGATGAAAGTAATGAAAACAAGCATTACCCTTTTCAGGCTGTACTGTCTGACTTTGTCGTCTTCTGCAAACAGTATTATACCAGCTGTGTAATGGTTGAGAATATAAATGGTCTTTCCCAGGTTGAATCTTCTGGCATACAGATGGAAGAGACCTTCCATGACCTAACAAGGAAGAAGACAGAATAAATACAGCAGATCAAACATAAATACCATTTTAAATCCTCAGCAATGTAAATGTACAAATACATTTTATGGAAGGGTATTTCTTTTTCCAAAACTTCCAAAACCACTTCAGTAGTTTTCTTTTTCCACAGAGACTTAAAGTGCTGATGACACGACCTTAACTTCAAGTAACTTTGCCATACAACAACACAGCAAGACAAAATAAGTAGTTCTGTACAGTTAGAAGTTAATCAGACATGTATTTACATAAATATCCGATGTTTAGGAGGCTCAGCTAAAGGCTAATAGCTTCTCAGTCGTGAAACTCAACTTTATTTATAGAGCCCTTTAAAACAACCACAGTTGGAACAAAGTGCTGTACACAACAAGCGGATAGTTAAAAACATTTAGAAAACAACAGAATAATTAATAAAATGAAATAAATAAAACAAGAAATAAATAAGTAAAAGTAATAAAACCAAATAAAATCAGCAACCAAAACAAACCACGATACACTAAAACAGTCTCATGCTGTGCTGAAAGCCAAAGAATAAAAATGGCTTTTAAGACGAGTTTTAAAAAACGAGCCGCCGTGTTGTGACGTCCGCGACGGTACAGAGTTGCAATCCGCCAATTGACTTACATGTATAATCTAAGCTGTGGAAAACATGAAAGATGCTCCAGAACAACTAGATTGGAACTGGTTTGTGTGGTGGGATCATCAGCCAGTTCAGAAAAGTGTGATAATAGTGAGGAATTTGGGGAAATCACATTTTACAAGCTAGAACCGGAGTAGAACTGTAGCCAGCTGCCAACAGTCTGTCTCCACCCACAGGTCCACTAGTTCCAAGTGTATCTATCTGTGGCTTGCAACCCAGTGGGCGTGTCCTATAGTGGGCGTGTCTTATAGTGGGCGTGTCGCATCGTGGGTGGGTCTGGTTAGGTGTAGGGGAAGGGTCAGGGGTAGGGCTAGATTTTACCGTGCTTTCATTGGCCTGGTGGGCGTGTCGTCGAGTAACGTCACTCTATGACACGCCCACTCTACGATGCGCCCCTGTCTTGCGAGCCGCAGATAGACCCTTCTCACTGGCTCAGCTAAAAGCCTGCAAAACCACACCGAGGGAATTGGAACTGTTAGGAACGACCCGGAACAACAAAAAACAGACAACAGACCCAAAAAAGAGTTTGACATACAGTAGATCCAGGCGTGACAGAAATGAGGCACTCGTCCCCTGTGTTAGCTCACAGCTAACAGCAGCCGCAAGCTAGCCATGGTAAATAATTAGCCTTTAAAAAATGAGAAGATAACAACTTACATGGTTCCAGTGGAGTTTTAAATAGTTTCCGTTTATAAGGATGAAGATGGAGGAAAGGGTGCAGCTTTGGAAGCAGCTGGAGGAGATCTGATGACCAGAGACATCCTCATATAACCGAGCAGCAGGTCTCTGCCGATAGCAGGAGCTGTATGACTGATGTGATGAAGCAACGATGGATGAAAAAGAAGATTTCCAAGGAGATGATCGCAGTTTCATTATGTTAGAAGTCTCAACACGCTGGTTCCTGAACTTTCAGTAAGCAAATGCTCTAGACGATCAGAGGAGAAGGGTCTATCTGCAGCTCGCAAGACGGGGGCGTGTTGTAGAGTGACGTTACTTGACGACACGCCCACCAGGCCAATGAGGGCACGGTAAAATCTAGCCCTACCCCTGACCCTTTCCCTAAACCTAACCAGACCCACCCACTATGCGACACACCCACTATAGGACGCGCCCACGGCGGGACACGCCCACTAGGTTGCAAGCCACAGATAGGTACTCTTGGATCAGAGAGGTCCGGTTGCTGCCTGTTTAACGGTGAGTACGACTCCGATCTGCTTTTCCTATCCTCTTCAAAATAAAATCCGAATCTGTAGAAAACCTAAATAAACTAACGCTGCACTTACGAGCTTTTAACCATTAACTGTCAACACAGTTTGAAGGCTGAGTCGTTACTGTTTTTCTTTAAAACGAGAAAAGGAGCTTAAAAACCGCAATTAAGCCACTTCATTGTAAAATGAGCAGCGAAGAAGAGTACTCTCCGTTCTCTCGCAGACGTCATATCCGGTTTCGGCTCACAGTGCCACAGTCTGGTCAGAAAAGCAGGCGATGTTTTCTAATAACTCATCTATGCAGCTGCGCTTGTTTATGTTACATACAGGGCTTGAAATTCACTTCTCAAAATGGGGGGAATTCCCCCCTTACATGCTTCACCAAGGGGGATTTGGATACTTTGGGGGGGATATTTACAGGGCGCTTTACCACAGGTCTTACAGCGTCCTATCCATACCTCAGATTAATAAGGAGCATTAATTTGTCTTTTTCATCCTTCTTAGTTTTCATTTTAACCAGCTCTCTTGTCCCGTCTCCGTTCTCTTTATCAGCCATCATCAGTTTTTACCAACTTAATACAAAAAGTACATATTGCAGTAATCTGTTGCATCTTTCAACTGCATTATTATAATTAGTGGTTCTGGTGGTTCTTTCTTCCAGCTCGGTTCTGTTCTCTCCTCTACATAATCTCTTGCATTTGATAAAAGTTCTGTTAAAATCAAACTGGTCTTGGGGAGGACAGAGCATCTTCTACATGCAAGGCTAGAAAACTGTCAGAAACTTAATAACACATTTCAGAACACCTCTAAGAACACCCAAAGATATTTAATAGGAAAGAAAATGGAAACACAGAGAAAACAATAAAGAAGCTGAGATAAACAAGAACAAGTTAATAGTGAGAATGTGAGAAAATGATGAGGAAACATCCCCAAAATCAGCTTCTTTCTCCAAAATAATACAAAATTTTGATTTTTAATATGACATATTTAATGCTCTTTAGCCTATGCGTCAAAATATAAAATATATTTCTAATATCAAACTATTATTTATCAATACTATCTTTATCTATGAATCGATCTCACATTCAGCTGCCATGTGAGAAACGGTGACGCAGCGCTGATGTTGGTCTCATCACACCAACATTAAACTGAGCAGCTCGTGCCTTCGTCATTATGATCAAACACGGATATTCTGAGCCAGTTCGGCTAAAACTTTTCTTTGGGCTGCTTGGTACCGTGACCAGCACCGGCGCTACCTGAGGATTTGGAGGAAAACGACACCGACACCGGCGCTGCCACAGCGACTGGTGTTGGTCCAGACCAGCTTCCCTTCAGGTGACCCGAAGTTACATTTACGTTATAAGACTCCGTGAAAGTATCGTCTTACCGGCAGGAAATCCGCCAACAATGGCTGGTTTATCAACACGAGGGAAGCTGCGACATCTGACGGGTCAGAGAGGGAGAGAAGGGGAGCGCGCGCTTTATTAAAGTGCCGACGTGGGAGGCGACGTCACTCCTTCTGAATGAAAGGAGAGGGAGCGATGTCGCCTCAAGCGTGTCGAGCCCTTTATTCTACGTTATTTTATGGCTCCGATGCAAACGCTCACTGCACATTACGTCGCTGCAATTGCAAGCGGGAATTTCCCGCATTATAAGAGCGAAGTTTGCGGGAATTGATGGTATTATGCGCGATTCCCGCAATCCCGCAGCGAATTTCAGGCCCTGACATAGATCATCATGAAGGACGTTTTGGTCTATAAAACATGGCAAAAAATGTCAAAAACGTGTCATCTGCACTTTAAGCTAGAAAAAAAGTGCACAATTTCTTCAGTCTTCATGTAATACCATTAATTTTAATAAATGACAAATAAAATAAATATCCATATACCATAACAAATATTCTCAAATGTTGTAAAAGTTTAAGTCCGTTGACATCTGTGAGATTTAAAATTAAACAGGCTATATCAGGGGTAGCAATGCAGGCACCACATGAGGTGCCGCAGGCTCTGCTTTAAAGGCAGCCATCACGATCTGTAAAATGGATTATGCCTTTGTGGTGGTTTACTGACTGTTTATGACTACGTGCCAAGGACACAACAGTAGATTACAGTGTCCTACAGATAGTTTAACTCGACGTGGCATTTGATAGCTGCTTAGGAATGTAAACGATGGAAGATCACTTTAATGCAGACGTGTCTTTAACAGACTGCAAAGGACTGATGGTTCCTGTAGTTCATTTGGGGCATCTCTCAGTGCAGCACAGGGAAGGACTACAGTACAACCCACCGGAAGGGGATGGACTTTAAGCCAGGTCTTAATAGGGCAGACAAACCAGGAAATGGGGCTCTCTAGTTGGGACTCGGGAGACTGAACTCAAGCTTGGAGGAGTAGACAGCTAAGATAAACTTGACCGCCGGACACAGAAGCGGAGTCTGATTTACACAGTTCACCACGGTTTATCACTAAGTTATCTTGTAATAAACGTGTAACCTTCAGCGATGCTCCTGTGATCATTTGCTGCCTCCTCCTGCTCTCTCGCTTGAGCTGGCTGAGCCAACCGTACTGAAAAGGTCTGTACTCTGACTCATAAGACAACATTAGCTTCTCTAATCATTATGCCTAAACGAGCAGCACTTCTGATTAGCTACCAGATGGGCTAACAACGACACCTTCTAAAACCAATTTACATTTATGGAGACTTAAAAACGCGAGTCTGAATAAAGAAAGAAACTATGAATTTATGAACCCTTATGGGTCACATATCAAAACTGTACAAAAAACTAAGCGCTGCCTCACTCATTGCTATGATGGAGAGCTAAGTTCAGGTTTTAGTCTTACACTCGTAATGATTTGCAGCTAAAATGTTACAGAACCAATTATTTTTTAAAAATGGAACTAATAAAATGGATAATTTTTTTTAAAAAAAAGTTTCATGTTGAAATACATTTCCAACTGTGATAAAATCGATTTGATAATTTTGTGAGAAAATGTTAAGGCAGCGTTTTTAAAAAGTGATTATCAATATTGTCATCAAAGTATAAACACTGCTTTATTAAAGGTGCCATGACATCAAATTTCACTTTTCTGGGGTTTTGGGGGTATAATATGATCTGTTGTGCACTGATGAGGCCATGTGAATGTCCAGAGTGAGAATCAAAGTTCCTGTTTATGGTCTGTCAGCTTTGTCTCTCTGCTCAGAAACAGTTGAATCAGACAGCAGGCTATCATTCTACGTAGTTCTATCATTCTACGTAATTTAATTGCTCCAATAAGAGCACACTATCAAGTAAACAACCCCCCCCCCCTCTCTCCCCTAACGGTTTATGCACCGTCCGCTCCCCCCCTCCCCTCCCTGTCTGATTCAGCTTCCTGTATGGAGCTAGTAGTAACTTCTGTGCAGTCAGGTCTGGGTTTTCAAACAAATGGATTTAAAAGAAAACTTCTGCAGCAACACTGAGGGAGGGGGCCACAACCTTGTCATTACCTGTAAGATTATTTATTTTCTAAATGCTGTCTTGTCTGATAAACGTAGCTCACACTGTCTGAAGTGCCCATGTTGCTAGCAGTTAGCCTTTAGCAAACTCTGACCGCAGCTTGACCTAGATTCTCCAAATAAGGTCATAGCCAAATAAGGTGTAGCCAATCAAAATGAAGTCAACGTGGTCTCCGGGTAAAGCTCCATATCATCACTGGACCCAACTGTATGACTGAGGAAGTGAGGTCTGGCGTTTCAAAACAATACTCCGCTGTAAAAAATGCAGTTTTTTTCTTTGGAGTATTTACATATGCAGTAATGCCAACAACATAAACTAGTTTTTAACTGTTATGTCATCACTCCTTTAAAAAAAAAGTTTGATCTAGCAAGTAGCCCTTTGTGTTACTCATTACTCTCTAAGTAGGTCTGAGATTCAAAAAGGTTTGTGACCCCTGGGCTACATCAAGGTAACACCCTTCAAGAAAGTCACTAAAGACACCTGTGATGGGGCTGTGTATTTAGCATTAGCAGGCACTGTACCTATCACTAATTATGCATATTCCTGATATATGCAGAAATGAAATGCTTGTTGGTCACAGAATGATAAATGAGTGAGTGAAGGTGACTCCTACCTGCTGTTGTTGATCTTTTGGCCTTGTCTCTGACTCGGCAACTTCTGCAGTGGGTGGTACAGGTGTCTTTCTACATGCTCTTTCTTTTTCTTGGACTTTTGTCTCATCATTGTTCACAAGGTCAACCATTTTCTTTTTCGCCCTCTTCTGTTTTGGTACAGGCATTGTGTCTGGAGCAGTGTAGTATTTGGACTGCCCAACTTTCACTGGCTGATCCCTTTTGGCCCACATCTCCTCTGACAACTTTATGTCAGTGAATGAGCGAGCCTTTGTTAAGAGAGGATCTGGCAAGTTGTGTTTCATGATATGTTCAATGTATCTGCTCTGTAGGGATCTGTACATTGTTCGGATTAAGGTCCCAGGTCGCAGTCGTTTTTTCTTCTTTAAAATGTGGTGCTTGACGATTGCAAACCATTGTTCCACATGGCAATTCGTCTCTCTTGTCTTTTCTTCCCCTTTCTGACAAGTCCAGTCATCATAAACGTCATCTTGTTCCTGCTGGTCTTTCTGAATGAATTCTTTATTTAATTCTTTCTGTTCACTCTGGGGTTTTTTTGTGTGTCAACGGCAGGTTGTGACAGATCTCCCAGCATGATTCCACTCCACAATGGGAATATAGGCATATAATTATCCAATAGGACTTTTACAATGCCAGGACAGTAGTAGAGGTTGTCATCTGATGGCTGTTTTGAGGACTGTTCTGAATCAATGATCTCCTTCACATCCTCACATGCATGTGGAAAAACAGCAGAAAATGGAGACCTGCCAGAAATCGTCTCAGATTGACAAATGCTCATAAATGACATCCTCATGGTTCACTTTGACTTCAGAGTCTGATGACATTGTATGTAGGGCTGGGTATCGATTCAGATTTCAAGAATCGATTTGATTCCAATTCTTATGGTTTTGAATCGATTATTTTTGATCTGTCCGGTCCCATCCGATTTCGATTCAATCTCTATCCGATCTTAATTTGGTTTGCTGGTATTGAAATTTTTTTTAGCCTTTACCCGAATTCCATAACTCTGTAGTTATGCAACATATTAATACTAGTATTATATTAATATTCTAGAACGAATGAATGAAGTAATGTAGTTAATGGTGGCTGTAAGGACCAAACCAAACCAAACCCTCTCCCCAGATACAGTCATCCACAAAATTATTCACACCCTCGAATTTAAAAAACACGACTACATTCACAACAGTAATTCAAATAGCAGGAAACAAATAATAAAAATTCACAAAATTATGATTCAGTGAGGCAAAATACACAGTAAGTCAGCATTTAAAACTTAAAACGACTTAGCGACTAACCCGCTAGCTCGATGCTAACTATTAATGGAAAATGCCATTGATATGCTAACGGAATTAGCATCTACGTCGTGACTTCAAAGATAACATACAAAATAGAAAGTATCAATTCACCTCGATCATGAACATAACTGCATCTATTAAAGTACTTACAGGTAGATGTTTCCTCTGTTTAAACTTAATTTTTAGAAACTACTTGTACCAGCCCCACTTAGTCTTCTTCTGGCACTGCACTAGCTTCAGTACTCCTACACTCTGTCCAGCTCAGTATCTCATCCTAGCGGAGCGGCTGAGCCACTGCACTTAACTGGAGGCAGTAAATGGTCATTTTAAAAAAGCTAAGAAAAATCGATCTTTGGACATATGAATCAATCTTTGGGAAATTAATATGAGAATCAATCCAGAGTTGGAAAACTGATTTTTTGAACAGGCCTAATTGTATGTTCAGACTTTGAGTGCTGAATTAATCTTTGAAGTCTTTGTTGGCTCTTGTCCACAACTTCACTGGAGTTTTTGCTGAGCAATATGATGCAGAGACACTGGAAGATGTCCACACCTTCTTGCAATGTTCGACTGTTCTGCAGTCTGGCAAACACAAAGGTCAGAAATTCTTTGTGACCTTTGTCTGCAACATTCTTGCCAATGATCTGTGACACTGCTTTTAACATATGGGCTGAGCAAAGGTGTATAACTGTAAAGGACTTCCACACCTGCCTGCCATGACAGACAGCAAAGCTTCTATCATGATAAGCCATGATAGACTCTCTGTTGAAGACTGTGAGTACTGCCTGTATGAGTGCCCAACTGAAATCTGTCTCAACATAGCCCACATTCCTTTTTGTAAATTTGCATAGCATGTGAAGGAATCTCATCAGCCAATGGGATATTGTTGGCACTGTAGTGATTTTTTTTTTTTTTTTTTTGGGCGGTTGCTGCCGTGGCCGTCCCCCCTTGCCCCCTGGTTCCCCCCCCCCCCCCCCCCCCCGCCCCCCGGGGGGGACCCCCCTCCCCGCGGCGGGGAGCGTCCCCCGGGTTACCCCCCCCCCTCCACCCCCCAGCCACCCCCCCCCCCCCCCGTCCCCCCCCGCCTTTTCCCCCCCGAGCCCGTCTGGCCCCCCCGGCTCCCCCCCCGCCGCCGGATGACGGCCATCCCCTGCCCGCGGACCTGAGATCGACCCCAGGCCCCCCCCCCCCCCCCCTGACCCCGCCCCGCCTGGCCCGTCCAGGGCCCCCCCCGGCCCCGCCGAGCGCTGCGCCCCCCCCCCCCCCCCCTACCGCCCGCCCCCCCCCCCGCCCCCGGAGTGCCCGCCCCCCTCCCCCCCCCCCGGCCCGCAGGAGCCGCCCCCCCCCCCCCCCCAGACCGCCACCCCCCCCCCGAGCCGCCCCCAGGCGAGGGAGAGCCGACGACTAGCCCCCCCCCGAGCTCCCCGTCCCCCCCCCGCCCCAGCGGAGCGCGGCCGCGCCCCCCCGGGAGGAGCCGCCCCCCTGCCGCCGCCGACCCCCCCCCGATCCCCCCCCCCGAGGCGGCCCCCCCGCGGCGCCGCGCCCCGCCCCCCCCCCCAGGCGGCCGCGGCCCGGCCGCGGCCCCGCCCCCCCGGACCGCCCCCGACCCCGGCCCCGGCCCCCCCCCCCCCCCCCCCCCCCCCCCCCCCCCCGGGACCCCCGGCCGCCCCCCCCCCGGGACCCCCCCCCGCCGGCCCCCCCGCCCCCCCCGGACCCCCCCCCCCCCGACCCCCCCCCCCCCCCCCCCCCCCCCCCCCCCCCCCGAGGCCCCCCCCGCCCCGAGGCACCCCCCCCCCCACCCCCCCCCCCACCCCCCACCCCCACCCCCCCCCCCCCCCCCCCCCCACCCCCCCCCCCCCCCCCCCCCCCCCCCCCCCCCCCCCCCCCCCCCCCCCCCCCCCCCCCCCCCCCCCCCCCCCCCCCCCCCCCCCCCCCCCCCCCCCCCCCCCCCCCCCCCCCCCCCCCCCCCCCCCCCCCCCCCCCCCACCCCCCCCCCCCCCCCACCCCCCCCCCGACCCGCCCCCCCCACCCCCGAGCCCCCCCCCCACCCCCCCCGACCCAAGCCCCCACCCACCCCCCACCCCCCCCCCCCCCCACCCCCCCCAACCCCCCCCCCCCCCCCCCCCCCCCCCCCACCCCCCAACCCCCCCCCCCCCCCCACCCCCCCCCCCCCCCCCCCCCCCACCCCCCACCCCCCCCCCCACCCCAGACCCCCCCCCCACCCAAACCCCCCCCCCCCCCCCCCCCCCACCCGCCCCGCCCCCCGACCCCCCCCCCCCCCCCCCCCCCCCCCCCCACCCCCCCCCCCCCCACCCCCCCCACACCCCCCCCCCCCCCCCCCCCCCCCCCCCCCCCCCCCCCCCCCCCCCCCCCCCCCCCCCCCAGGCCCCCCCCACCCGCGACCCCCCCCCCGCGGGGGAGGCCCGGCCCCCCCCCACACCCCCCGACGCCCCCCCCCCCCCCCCCCCCACCCCCCCCCCCCCCCCCCCCCCCCCCCCCCCCCCCCCCCCCCCCCCCCCCCCCCCCCCCCCCCCCCCCCCCCCCCCCCCCCCCCCCCCCCCCCCCCCCCCCCCCCCCCCCCCCCCCCCCCCCCCCCCCCCCCCCCCCCCCCCCCCCCCCGACACCATCTCTGCAACTGGTAGCGGTGGTGTTCCTCTGCCCTGTCCAGCCAACACGAGGGCATAGTAAAGATTGCCTTTTTTTTGCTCAGGGATCTTGGACACAATGCTTCCAGTTGCATCTAGATAAAGATGAACTTTTTTCTTTTGTCGGAGATGTCCCAACAAAATGCCTATTCCTTTTTCTGTGTACATTTGCACACAGAAAGGGTCAACTTGAAAGCTCTGGATGTAGCCAGGTACATGGATGAAACTTGTGTCGGATTCTTTCATGATCTGCTGGGTCATGTGAACCTTTCAAATTTGGGGATGATGATGATGGCGTATTAATCCTTAAGTTAAGCAGGCAGCTCTATTCTTTGTGATGGTCTTTTAGGTGATAAATGCATACTATAGGCATATACAATACTTTTTCAGACAACACTCACCTGTAGTGGATAGGAGATAATAAATATGATGTACTACAACAAACAGAATGGTAAAAAGTAATTTGGTTAATTTTTGTGAATATTTTTAGGTAATAAATTTCAAAATGTTATTTTTTTTTTTTTTTTTGTATTATTTCTATTTTTTTTAATTTTTTATTTTAAATAAAAATAAAACAATAATATATAATAAAAATGAATACTAGAAATATGAATGGTTATTAGTTTGAATTTTTGGGACACACTGCCATGGAGTGGAAAAATAGGTATTGTGTTTCCCCAGTGTTTATGGGAAGAACTTTTCTTTATAAATTTAATCTTTGTAATTTTATGTTTCTGATTTTTGTTTTTACATCTTGGCTTTTATTTTTATAGTTTTAATAATTTAGTGGTTTTGTTTTGCTCATGTTATCTTTTGTGATTTGTTTTATTAACCTCCTGTGTAATGTATTTCATATGTTGTGTCGGACCCCAGGAAGAATAGCGGCAGTTTTGCTGCAGCTAATGGGGATCCAAATAAAATAAACAAACAAATAGACAAATACTATGGGCACATGAAATACTTTTTTAGACAACACTCACCTGTAGCAGATAGGAGTTAATAAATATGATGTACTACAGCAACCAGAATGGTACAAGGCCATTTGGTTGATTTTTAGTGAAGAGTTTTAGGTAATTAATGCATACTATGGGCATATAAAATACTTTATCAGAAAAATCTCACCTGTAGCAGATAGGAGTTAATAAATATGATGTACTACAGCAACCAGAATGGTACAAGGCCATTTGGTTGATTTTTAGTGAAGAGTTTTAGGTAATTAATGCATACTATGGGCATATAAAATACTTTATCAGAAAAATCTCACCTGTAGTAGATAGGAGATAATAAATATGATGTACTACAGCAAACAGAATGGTAAAAAGTAATTTGGTTGAATTTTGACAAACATTTTTCATGACTTCATTCATAGTGAAACGTGTAATTTACAGACGGTCCCTAAGTTGACTGCGGAGTGTGACGGTAAATTCACAATGTAGAGTCGCTATTTTCTGGCAAAACTTGAAATTGTGAGGATAATCTACTGTAATCTTGTACTTTATCAATGTATGATTATGTGTCTATAAGCTCCAGTGTTTGATTGTGTTGGTAGTGTGATGGTCTGTGAATAATAGCACAAATAAAAACGAATGTCAAACAAATATCAAATATTCAACCAACTTCACCCCAGTGGTTGACTGGAAGATGAACACGGAGATGAAGTTTAAAATACATCCTGATGCAACCACACAGCCGTTTTCCATCTCCATTTGAGATATTTATAATAATCAGCATAGCTGAATGTTTATGATGCAGAGTTGCAGCATATCTGAAGATAAAGCTGCCTGAAACCTCTGCAGGGCTCTCAAGTCTCACGCAGTGAGCGTGAGACACACGCATTTGAACAACTTCACACGCCACACATGCCATTCTCGCGCTGATTATTTATTTTG